>JAJMZS010003629.1:0-11115 GCA_023807205.1 Isotricha prostoma | reverse complement strand
AATATATAAAAATGAATTATATGATAAAAATATATTTCCATTATCTTCATCATTAATAAAATTATCTGAAAAATTATTATAATCTGCAAAATCAAAGAAATAAAAATTTTTACTATTCATATCATAACACATAATATTTTTTCCACCAAAAATAGTAAAAATTAAATTTTCACTTCCTCCTAAATCTTCAATTTTACTAATTACTTTAATTTTAGATTCTGAAGGAATTATATTTAAATCTGTTTCTAATTTTAATTTTGTCATTAATTTTGAAGTTGAAATTGATCCTCCTAAAATTTTTCTTTTTGATGTTATTTTTGTTATTTTTTTTAATAATTCTTCTTCTGTATATGGAATTCCTTTATAAGTTAATTTTTTATTATTTTGAATTTGTAAATTATCAAATTTTGGTTTTATTGATTTTAATTTTGTATTTACACTTTTTAAATTAGAAATATTTGTATCATAGTCATTTAATTTTTTTAATAAATTCTTATTTTCTTCATTTAAGGTTAAAATATCGTTATTATATTCTATTACTTGTTTATTAAATAATTTATTTTTTTCTATTAAATCTGAAATATTTTTTTGTTCTCCTAATCTTTCATCTACTAATTTTTTATTTTCATCCATTAATGTTGATATGTTTTTTTTTGATTCTAAAATTTGAGACATTAAATTTTTATTTTCTTCTTCTAATTTTGGTAAATTTGATAATTTTGATGTTAATATTTTATTGTTATTTTCTAAGTCTGAAATATCATTTTCATTATTTTTTATTTTTTGATTTAATTTTCTATTTTCTAATTCCATATTGTTTAAATCATTTTTTAATTTGTTTAAATCATTTAATAATTTTTGATTATCATTTGATAAATTTAATAATTGATTTTTATATTCTAAATCTTTATCATCTTTATTTTTGTTTAATAAATTTTTTAAATTTTGTAATTCTTTGTTTAAATTATTATTAGTATTATCTGAATTTAATAATTGATTTTTTAACTTTTCAATTTCATCTTTTTGTTCTTGAATTATATTATCATAATATTCATTATTAATTTTACTATTTTCATTCTTATTATTAAAAGTAATAGAAGGTTCCTTTATATTATTTTCTAATTCTTCAATTTTAGTATTTAATTCATTAATAATAAGATCTTTAGTATTATCACCAATAATTTCATAATCAAAATAATTAATTGATAAATCATTTTGTAAATTATGTTTAGGAATATTTTTAAATAAATTTTTATTCTCATTATCAGTTGAATTTGTACTAATATAATTAGGATTATTAATAATTCTTTGACTATCATTATAATTACTTTCAATTTTATCTAATTCAGGAACTTTATTATTCCTTTTTGAAACTTTTGGATTATCCTTATTATAATTATTACTATTAATATTACTATTATTAATATAATTATCTTTTTCTAAATCATTATTGTCATTTTTTAAAGAAGTAGGAATATAATTTCTATTTGAACTTGGATTATCAAAATTTAATCTTTGATAATCATAAGATTTATAAGGAGAAATTTGTCTATATGTATTAGGTTCAGTTTTTTTATAATCAGAATATTGATTTATATATGGATTATTATAATTATTAATTTTATATGGAGATTGTAAATTATCATAATTTCTATATGAATAAATTCTATCTGAACTACCACAATCATCACAATTATTTCTTTGATTATTAATTTTATAATCATCATTTCCTTTAATTGAATTTAAAAGACTATAAAATTCCATTTTTGATTTAGTTAATTTTTCTCTTTCTGAATTACTTAAATAATCAGTTTTAACATAATTTTTAGGAACATAAAAATTATTTCTATTAAAAGTAGTATTTGTAGTATTTAAATTTAAAGAAGTTGGATATTGTTTAATTGATTTTTTTTCATTCATTAATTTCATTTTTAAAGAAGTTAATTCTTGGTTAAAATTATCTAAATCACTTTCTATTTTTCTATTTGGACTTTTCATTGAAGAATTAATTGAATAATATGAAGGATATTTTTTACTTTCTGAAAATATATTTTTTTCACTTTTTATATTTCTAGAATTAATATTTTGATGACATGGACAATTACAAGTACAATGACAACAAGAACAATGACAAGTACAACAATTACATGATTGTATATTTAATTGACTTTTTGATTGTAGATATTCATAATTTGATTTCATTTTTTTTTTAATTTTATTTTATTTTTTTTGGATTTTTAATATTAACGTTTATTTTTATTTAGATAAATAATCAAAAAATTTTTACTTTTTTTTTTTTTAATTATTATTTTATAATATTAATTTTATATTGATATTTGTTTTAATAATTCAATATCTTTTATAAAAGTATCTTTTTTTTTTATTTCAATTTCTAATTTTTGAATTATGTCTGAAAATTTATTTATTTCTTCTTTTTTACATTCATTAATCATTAATGAATGGTAATATCTTGCACAAGTTACATTTTTTTCATCTAAATAATTATTTATTAATCTAGCATAACTTTTTGTAAATTTATTATCTAATTTTCTTATTATTTCTATATCACACTTTTTTGCTTCTTTTGTTTTTTTTTGTTTTGTTAATGAAAGAGATAAATTTGATAATATTAATTTTTTTTGATTTAAAATTTCTTCATTTAATTCTTCTTTTGGTAAATTATTTATTTTATCTATTATTTCTTTATAACCTTTTTCTGCTTCTATAAAATTTCCATTTTTTGTAAATTCATTTACTTTATTTTTTTCTTCTATTATTTCATTTAATTTATCATTTGATTCCATAATATGACTTAAAAAATTTTAAATATTTTTTTCAATTCATAAATAAATTATTTAAAATTTAAAATGAAATTTTAATTGAAATGGATAATTTTCATGATAATAATAATTTCCATCAATCTAATGATAATTACTTAAGAGAAATGGAAAAAAATTCTAAAATATTTGAAGAAAAAATGAAGAGATTAAATAATTTTAAATATTCAAATAATATAGAAAATAATATATCAGAAAGAAATTATAATCCAAATAATAAAAGAAAATTTAATCAAAATGATAATATAAGTGAAAAATATTATAATGAAGAAATAGATAACTATTCTAATATTGAAAATGATTTTTATAATAATAATAATAATATTAATAATTTTAATAATAATAATAATTATGATTTAAAAATAGAACAATTGGAAAATGAAATATCATATAAAGATACTTTAATAAATGAATTAAGAGAACAATTAAATCAAAAAAGTGATGATTATAATTTAATTAATAATAAAAATAATAATAATGATATTACTAATGTTAAGGAATTAGAAAGAGAAATTGAAAATTTAAAACAAAGTTTAGATTTAAAATATTCTGAAAATAATGAATTAAAAGAAGAAAATGAGAATTTAAAGATAAAAAATGATAATTTAAAAATTGAAAATGAGAAATTAAAAAGTTTTAAAGAAAAACAAATAAATCAAAGTGATAATTTATCAATTGCACTTAATGAATCAAAAGAAGAAGTTAATAATTTAAGAAGTAGGATAAAAGAATTTGAAAAAAATAAACTTCAATTTGAAAAAGATTATGAATCATTATATAAAAATTTCCAAAAAATAAAAAAGGAAAATGAAAACTTTAATTCACTTTTAGAAGAACAAAAAGCAATATCATTTAATTTAGAAAAAGAATTAATATCATTAAGAAATATATTAGACAAAAAAAATAATGAATCAAACAAAAATAATAATAATAAAAATAATAATAATACTTTCAATTCAAATAACAATTATAATAATAATTATAATAATAAAAACCAACAAAATAAACAAGAATATTATACAAGATATTCAAAACAAAATTCTTATGAAAACGAAAATACATATTCAAATAATTATAAAAGTAATTATTCAAATAAACAAAATTATAATAATGATGAAAAAAATTTTAATGATAATAAATCTCAATATTCTTCAGTTAGAAGCTCTTATAATAGAAAAAATTCCCAAAATTTAAAAGAAAAAAATCCTGATTTTGATTTTGAAGGAATTAATCTTTTTCCTTGTGAAGCAAAATTAAAAGAAAATAAAAAAGAAAATGATTATTTAGAAAATCAATTAAGTATTTTACTTGAGAAAAAAAAAACTTTAGAAAATTCACTTTTAAAATTGCCTGAAAGACCTAGATCATTAAATGAAATAAAATTAAAAAAAGAAACAAATGAAGAAATAACAAAAATTGATGAAGAAATCAATATAATTAGAACTAGACTTCGTAAATTAAATTATTAATCTTGATAAAAATATTTATTTAATATAATATTCTATTTTTTATATTATTTTTGATAACAATAAATAAAAAATTTGAATTTATCAATAAAATAAATAAACCATTATTTAAATATAAATTTTCAATAATATATTTTTTTTCATTTTGACTTTTAATTTAATTTTTTTTTTAAATAAAAAATTTTAAAATATTTCACTATAAATTAATTAACCTTAATTATTCCCTAAAAAACATTTATTTATATAATAAATAATAAAATCAAAAAAATCCAAATAACCTCTTCTTTAAAACAAATAAAGTCCTTAAAAAAATAATTAAAAATTTCAAAATACAAAATAAAAAATTAAAAAAATTTTTCCAAAAAAATTTAATTCATAAAAAAAATGTATGTTTTAGAAGGAAATACAAAAGTATTCAATCATCAATATAAAAAAGATTTAAGAGAAATGATAAACAATGAAGGAAAAATAAAAAATATTCAACAAACACATTTTAGTTACATTTTAGATAAATTAATAACCCAAAGTGGAGTAGGTGAAATATTAGATATAATAAATTGTGCATTAACATTCATAGAAGTAATTTTTTATATTCTTTCAACATATACTTATCCTGAATTTAATCAAACACATAAAAATACAAATCATATAATTAATGTAATTGAATCAATCTTTTTAATTTATTTTATATTTCATTTAATTTTACGTTTTTATATTTCTCAAAGTCGATTTTTATTTTTTTTTTATTTAGTAAATTTAGTTGATATTTCTTCTATAATTTGTTTATTATTTGCAAGACATAGTTTCATAGATGAAAATAATAAATATTTCATGCGTCTTTTTCGTATGATTCGTTTTGGTTATTTATTTAAAATAGAATCAATACTTCAAAAAAGAACAAATGAACAAATTCGATATTCTTATAAATTAATAATATCATTAATAACAATAATATTCCTATCAACAGCAGTAATATTAGAATTAGAAAATTTATATGTTCGTCAAAAGCAAAATTTAAGTGAAAAAAATCCAAATTTCCTTAGAACATATTCAGATTTAGAAACATTTCAATTTCATGATATTTTATATTTTGAATTTGTAACATTAACAACAATAGGTTTTGGTGATTTAACACCACAAAGTACATTAGGTCGTTTAAGTACAATAGGAACAATAATAATAATAATTGCAGTTATTCCTGCTTTATATTCAAAATTAGCAATTGTATTTTCACTTAGTTCAACATATTCACGTCAAAGTTATAAAAAAATGACAAATAAAAATAAACATTTAATTATTTTAGGTGATTGTGGTCCTGAAAGTTATGAAGCTTGTTTACAAGAATTATATCATGAAGATCATGGTAATGTTAATTTTGATACTGTTATTATGCAAACTGAACCAAATGAAGAAATGATTAAAATGATTAAAAAAGGAAATTATGGTAATCGTGTTCATTATCTTGTTGGTAATTCACTTAATCATAAAGATTTATATAGATGTAAAAGTGATAATTCAATGTGTGTTATTATACTTGCTAATAAATTAGTTTCTGATCAAAGACAAGAAGATTTTAATAATATTATGAAAGCTTTTTCTGTTAAAAATTTTGCTTGTATGAAAAGTGGTATTCCTAAAACTAGAGTTTCTATTCAATTACTTTTACCACAAACTAAAGATGTTTATTATAGTTCATTATTAACTAAAAAAGATTTTGATTTAAATGCTCAAATTATTTGTGTTGAAGAATTAAAATTACAAATGTTAGGTAAAAGTTGTTTATGTCCTGGTATTAATACAATAATTGCTTCTTTAATTACTAGTCAAAAACCTTCTGTTGATGATTTAGAAGAAAATATTCCAGTTTTTTTTAATTGGTATAGAGAATATTTAGAAGGTTTAGGAACTGAAATTTATTGTATTAAATTAAAAAGTGAAATTTTACATAATATGACTTTTATTGATTTAGTAAGATTAATTTATGATTTAACTGGATATATTGTTATTGGTACTGATGTTGTTTTTGAAGATTTAAAACCTTTTGTTTGTTTAAATCCAATTTATGCTTTTTCTCCTTTTGATCATTTAATTTATTTATTAGCATTTAATCAACCTGATGAAAATGAAATAAATAATATATTAGAAGAATATATTGAACAAAATAAAAAAGGAACAATAGAAAATAATAGAGAAATGGTAAAAGTACGTAGATTAAAAAAATCATATTGGGCTAATTTAGGTAATGATGGTCTTCCATTATATGAAAATAACTTAAATTTCTCTTTAAATACAATAACAGAAGAAAATGAAATAAATACAACAAGTACAAATTTAATAGAAGATGATAATAATATAGAAAATATATCAAAAATAAAAAAATTAGATAAAAATCAAGATCCAAGTATTATAAATAAATTAGGTTTCATAAACACAATTCATCCTCGAACACAACATGACAGTGAAAATTTCAGTGAAGAATTATTAGATCATCATATAGTAGTATGTGGAATAGGACCAAATTTAAAAAATTTAATAATGCCTTTAAGAGCACGTTCAATAAGAGTAAAAAATTTACCAATATTAATAATGGATAAAAGTGAACATATACCATCAGAATTATGGAAAGAAATACAATATTTTCCAGATGTATATTACATGCAAGGTAATGCAATAAAAAGTGAAGATTTAAAAAAAGCAGGAATACCAAAAGCAGAAGCAGTTATAATTTTATCATCAAATATTATTGAAAAAGATCAAGAAGATATGAGAGATGCTGATACTATTTTTATTTATAAAGCTATTAAAAATGAAGCTAAAAAAACTTTAATTATTGCTGATATTTCATCAGTTAATTCAATTGGTTATATTTGTAATTATGGAGATCAAAATATTGAAAGTCAAGGTTTTTGGTTAAGTGAAGCTTTTGCTTCTGGAGAATTGTATATTAGTTCTATGCTTGATACTTTAATTTGTCAAACTTTTTTTAATCCTTATTTATTAAGTATTATTCAACAATTAATGTTAGGTGATGCTTCTTTTAAATTTCCTGTTGAAATTACTAATAAGTTAAAGGAAAAAAAAATTATTCAAAGTGCACTTTATTTTATTAAAGTTAAAGAATATTTAGAAAAATTTAAAATTGAATATAATGGAAAAAAAATTAAATTTGAAATTTTATTCTTTTACTTAATTGAAAGAAATATGATTCCAATTGGAATTTTTAGAAATCCAGAAAATCTTTCAAAAAATAATCAAAAATTTGTTTATTTAGCTCCATCAAAAGAAACTTTAGTTGATATTGAACAAGATAAAATTTATGTTATTTGTAATGAAACTGATAATTATGAAGAAAATAATAATAATAATCAAAAAGATTATATTTTAAGTAATATGAAATTAATTGAAAATTCTAATGAATTAAGTTCTGATTTACTAAATGAATTAAGAAAAACTGTTGAAGAAAGTTTTTTAAAATTTAGAAATGAATTAAGTGTTAAAGAATTAGTTAATTGTACTAGAAGTAATTTAAGAAATGAATTTGCGAATGTTCATCAATTAAAAGAAATGCAAATTATTAAAGAAGCAAAAGAAGAGTTTGAAAAAGAAAAAAAAGAAGAAAAAGGAGAAGATTCTAATGAAGAAAGTTCTGAAAGTAATTCTAGTGATATCAAAAATTAGTTTTTTTTTTGCTATTTTTTATTGTATATTGTATTTATTTTAATTTTTAATTTTAATTTATTCATAATTTTGAATTCTTTGTTTTAATGTAATGAAAATTTATATAAATTCTTTTATTTATAAAAAAATATTTTAAATTAATTAAATAATAAAACAAAAAAAAAATTTTTTTCTTAATAAAAAAAATTTAAAAAAAAAATATAATTTTATCCATAACAATTATAATAATATTTCATATAATCATCTTCTGATTTTCTTTTAATATAATCCATATATTTTTTCTTTTCTAAATCTTTAATATTTCTATTATTTCTATTACTAAAAGTTTGTATACCTTGTTCAGTAATATCTTCAACATAATTATTACCAAAAAAAGAAATTTTCTTAACTTTACTATTTCTATGTTTAGCACTATAAAAAGAATGTGAAGTTCTATTTCTAAATTTAGGAAACATTTTATATAAAGAAGTTTGTTGAAGTCTATTTACATCTCTTATTCCAAAACCATTTGTTCTATTTAAAAAAGGATTTTCTAATGTATCAACATTTATTAATTCTGCTTCTTTTAATTGATTTTCTTTATCTAAATCTTTTATTTTTTTCTTCATTGGATTATATTGTTCCATATTTAATCTTAAATATTCATTATATTCTTGTGCCATTGTTCCTACTTTTTTCTTTAAAAGATTCATCCATTTATCACTTTGATAATATGGTATTATTAAATTATCTTTATTTAAATTTTTTTGAAGAGTTTTAATTTCTGTTTGAAATAATTTTCTATCTGAAAGATCATCATTCATAATTTTTTATTATAAAAAAATTTCATTTTATTTTATTTTATTATTATTTATTGAAAATATTTTTTTTGAATTTCAAATAAAATAAAATAAAATAAAAATAATATAAAACAAATCAAAAATTAAAAAATATATAAAAACCAATTTTATTATAAATAAAAAAATTTAATAATAAAAATTAACAACAATTTAAAAAAAACTTTCAAAAAAAAAAATAAAAAAATAATATAAATGAGTTATAATCAAACTTTTCCAAATGCACCACAATCAAAACCAAATGAAAATAATATAATATGTTCTTGTACATGTTGTCAATGTTGTTGTCCTTGTTGTTATTGTCAATGTAAATGTCAATGTCATCAACATTCAATAAGTCAAACTGAAGAAAATAAAAAAATAAATGAAGATATTTATAATGAAAATAATTATCAAAATCAAATTTTAAATTCTCAAAATTCCCAAATGAATACTTTGATGAATCAAGATTCAATTAATAATAATAATAACAATTTTCAAAATTACCCAAATTTTCCAATAAAATATGGTAATCAAAAAATAAACGATGATGTTGATTGTTTTAATCAACAATTAATACAAATGAAAATGAGAATGAATATGAATAATTCAAATAAAAAAAATAATTCTTTTTCAAATACAACAAATGATAATTCACCAAATGTAAGTAAAAGTTTTAATTCACCTTTTATTAGAAATAATAATAATAATAATTTTTATGATAATGAAAATTATAATCCTTGTAATAATTATAATAATAATCCAGAAAGAAATACAAAAGAGTTTTATAATAAATTAAATAATATGAAAAATCCAAATGATGATTATATTAATAGAAATGATATGAATAATGGATTTAATCAAAATTCTATTGATTTTAATACTGAATATACAACAATGAAACCAATGAAAAAAAAAGAAAATCAAAGACCTTATTCTTCAAATAGAAGAAATATTAATATTTCATTAAATAATGATATAAATAATTTCGATAGAAGAAGATTTGATAATGAAAATAGATATTATTATCCTGATGAATTAAATTTTCTTAACCAAACTGAATATAATAATAATAATAATAATAATTATAGATTTATTGATTGTGAAAGTTATTATCATAGAAATTCTTTTGATAAAAATTTTTATCAAAATGGAAATAAATCTTTTGGTAAATTAAATACTGAACCAAAAAAAAGAGTTTTTAATTCTAAATTTCAAAGTAATAGTAATAATAATTTTTATAAACAAATTCCAAAAAATCCAAGAAATTCATTTAGTAAAAAATATAAATTATATATTCAGAATTTCAGATTAAATATTGTAAATGAATATCAAGGAAATGTTACTGATTCTAATTATGAAAGTAAAAATACAAGTACCAATAGAAATAATTTAATTATTCAAGAACAAAAAGAGGAAATTAATAGATTAAAAAATGAAGTTTTAAAATTAAAAAATGAAAATGGGAATTTACAAAAATTAATAAATAATTTTAATAATGATAATGAAAATAATAATCAAATTATTAATCTAGAAAATGAAAATAAAGAATTAATTGATAATTTAAATTTATTAAAAAATAATATGGTTAATTTAGAAAATGAAAATAAAGAGTTAATTGATAATATAAATTTATTAAAAGATAATGCTTTTAATTTAGAAAATGAAAAGAATAAATTATTAAATGAATTAAAGAATTTAAATATGTTAAAAAATGAAAATAAAAAAATGAAAGAACAATTAATTTTATATCAATCATCAGTTCCAAATAAAGATAATATAAGATTAAATAATAATTTAACTCCTAAAAAAAATTATGATGATGAAAATTCATATGATGAATTATCATTTAAAAATAAAGGAAAAACAATTTTAAATTCGAATAATACATTAAAAAATCCTATTCATTATAATAAACATACTTCATTTGATGATTTACAAATTCATAATAATAAAAAATTAACTTATAAAGGAATTCCATATACAGAAGAAGAATTATTAAAAAAAATAACAATATCAAAAAAAAAAACTTTAGGTCCTTCAATTTCAACTTCAAAATTAATGACAAAATTAAAATTAGAAACAGATTTAAATATAATTCAACCAAAAAAATCTAATATTAAAGTTATAAATAATATTGAAGATTTAGGAGATAATTTAGTATTAAAATATTATAATAAAAATATTATGTGTTATGATATGAATAGTAAAAATTTTTATTTCTTTGATTTTGCAGATTATAATAATTTTTCAGATAATTTTATTAATGATGAAGATAATGGAAATATATTTTTATCATATAATTCATTTTTATATATT
>JAJMZS010003628.1:0-11116 GCA_023807205.1 Isotricha prostoma | reverse complement strand
ATAAATAAAAATTTATATATAAAATTTAATTCATAAGGGAATAATTAATGATGAAAAATATAATAAATTAATCCAATTTTAAAATTAAATTATTTAACATATAAATAATTTACTAAATATTCAATCTCTCTCATTTTTAAAAAATTGAGAAAAATGAATATAAAATTATTTTAAAATTTTTTATTTTATTATGTTCATCTTTTTAAATCTTTAAAAGAAATATTTTATTTAATAAAATAAAATAAATAAATTTTTTGATTTAGATATCCAAAAAAACTAATTATTCAAAAAAATATAAATATCTCATAAAAAAAAATCTATAATAAATAATGAAGCTTCAAACAACAATAGGATTACTTTATCTTATAGTTGCAATTTCCTCTACAAATATCTATAATGAACAGTTTCAAATGTTAAATAAAATAAAATCTTTCCTTCAATATCAATCTTACAATGGTGCTCATTTTAGTAATTATGCAAAAAATATTCAAACAAGTGTTGATCTTTTTAAAGATACAGTTACTCATGCAGATAGAGAAAAAGTTATACAAAGATATCAATTTCCACCAGAAATTATGAAAGGTTTTGAATCTGCTTTTATGTCAAAATCAGGACAAGTTGTTGAATTAATTAATTTCAAAAAACCACAAGTAAATTCACAAGGTACTTCAACTTATACAAGACTTATTGGTTATGCTCAAAAAATTGATAATGTTGTTGCATTTGTTGTTGCTAAAGCATTTACACAATGTGGTTTTGTTCAAAAAAAACAGATTTATCAACTTAAAAAATGTAAAAAAAGATTTTTAAGAAGAAGAAAATGTTGGTATGAAAAAGAAGCAAGAAATAGAGGATATAATGCATATGAATTAAATCAACTTAGTATAGCTTTAGATACTCATAATCAAGTTAAAATTAAAGAGAAAATAAATGGTATTAATCCAACTGAAATTATTATAACTGGTCAAAGTAAATTATATTCAGCAAGTCGTAAATATTCTGTTGGTGTTAAACCTAATGGATTTGTTGCTATGTATGTATATGGTCGTGAAGATGGTGGTTTTGGTAGAACATTTAATGTAGCAAATGGACCTTATAGTTTTAGAGTTAAACAAAATGGTGATATTGTTATTCAAAATGATAGAGGTTCAATATTCTGGTCAGCTGGAACTGCAGGTAAAGGTAAATTCCCTTATACAATGATATTAACTGAAGATAAAAATATTGTTGTAATTGATTCAACAAATAAACCAATATGGGATAGAGCATATAAATATGGTCATCTAAATTGTGTTTTGATTCAAGAATATAAATTACTTTCTAATAATAAAAAATATTATGCTGAAGTTAAAAATGGTTCAATTCAAGTATTTGAAAAAAGTAGTAAAAAAGTTGTTAGTAAAGTTGGAAATAATAGTTCATATGGTTATTTCGTTGCTTATCTTGAAAAAGATGGAAAATTAATTATTGAAAATAATGGAAATATAATATATAGAGGAAATAGTGTTGGTCCTAAAGGTGAATATAGATTTATAGTTACTGATGAGGGAAAATTAGCTATTGTTAATGTTTCTGGTAATGTTGTTTTCACTTACCAATAAATATTTATAGGATATTATATTATAAAAATATTCTATTATTAGAAGAAAGGATAAGCATTTAAATTTTTTTTTAATTTTTTTTGTAACTAATTTTGTTTATAAAAATATATATTGAAATTTGAAAGAAAATCATTTTTTTATATTTTATATGATTATTGAAAATAAAATATTATAGTCATTAAAGTATTTATATTAAATAAATAATTTAATTTTAATTTTTTCGTTTTTAAATTTTAAAGAAATAAAAATTTAAAAACATATATTATGTTATTTATATTTGAAAAAATAAATGGATGAAAGAATGAATATAATTTTTTCAGGTGATGAAAACATTAATTTGAATAATAATTTAGAAATAGAAAATTATATACCATTAAAAAAATTTCGAAATACAAAAATAAAAATAACAAAATGGTTAAATAATTTTATATCAAATTTATTTTTTATTTGGATAATTCCAGTTCTTCAAAAAGCACATTATAAAACAATTAAAATAAAAGATTTAGGTAAAGTTCCATCATCAACATCATCAAAAACCTTTTTTAATGAAATAATGCCACATTGGAAAGATAATATTCAAAAAAAGAAAAATTATCCTCTTTTAAGATCAATTTTATCATCAAATTGTTTTGGAATAATTTCAATATTAATATTAGCAACAATTAAAAATATATTAAATATGATAACAGTATTTTTATTTAGACAAATATTATTAGAATTTAGAAAAAAAGGAGAAGAAAAACCATTTTTTCCTCTTAAAATTTCTATTATTTTAATGTTAATTTCAAAATTTATTTCTATTTTTATTAATAGGAAAGTTTCTTATTTTATTGAAACACAAGGTGCAAAAACTACTATTCAAGTTAATACTTTAATGTATGATAAAGTTTTAAAATTAACTAATTATGATAAAGAAGATACTTTTTCTGAAGGACAAATTATTAATTTAATTGAAGTTGATGCTGAAAAATTTTCATATTTTTTATCAGCTTTTCCACATTCTATTTTTCTTCCTTTTTCTATTTTCTTTTATTTATATATGTTATTTCAATATTTTGGTCCTTGTTTTTTATTTAGTATTACTGCTTTATTATTAGTCATGTATGCTTCTTCGGTTTTACAAAAAAGAAAATTAGCTTATAGAAAAGAATTAATGTTTTTAAAAGATGAAAGAATGAAAGTTACTACTGAAGTTTTTAATATGTTAAAAATATTAAAAGTTTATAGTTGGGAAGAAGAATTTGAGAAGAGAGTTTTTAAAAAAAGAGAAAAGGAATTAAAAAAATATGGAGATATAGAAAAAATTGCTTTATATATAAATACAATTTATTGGTCATCTTCTACAATAATATCAGTTATTTCAATTATAGTTTATAATTGTATATATGAATCTATGAATGTTTCTAATATTTTAACAGCAATGTATATTTTTAATTCAATGAGTGATCCTTTATATAATTTACCAGGGTTTTTAACTGGTATATTTGATACATCAGTTTCAATGAAAAGAATAGAAAAATTTCTTTTAACTCGTTCAAGTGATTCAAGTCAAATATTTCATTTAAGTGAAGAATCAGGTAAAGCAATAAAAATAGATTCATGTGATTTTGGTATAAAAAATAATTCATACAATGCAAATTTACTCGAAAATGAAAATGATATAATATTACTAAACAACATATCATTAAATATAGATAGAGGTGAATTAATAGGAGTTTTTGGTGAAGTAGGTTCAGGTAAAACATTATTATTAAATGCAATATTAAATAATATGGATATATTAAACAAATATACAAAAGGTAATATTAAAATTTATGGAAGAATATCATATATTAGTCAAAATCCATGGATATTAAATGATACTATAAAAAATAATATTTTATTCTTTAATGAATATGATGAAGAAAGATATAAAGAAATATTAAAAATATGTGAATTAGAACAAGATATTAAAGTTATTAGTGGAGGTGATTATGCTGAAATAGGAGAAAAAGGTGTTAATTTATCAGGAGGACAAAAAGCAAGAATTGCTATTGCTAGAGCTTTATATGCAAATGCTGATATTTATTTATTTGATGATCCTTTATCTGCTGTTGATGCTTATGTTGGTTTAAAATTATTTAAAAATGTTATTCAAAAATTTTTAAAGGGAAAAACTAGAATTTTAGTTACTCATGCATTACAATATATTAATAGAATGGATAGAGTTATTTTAATGAAAGATCAAAAAATTGAATTATTTGAACCTGTTCTTGCTTTAAAAAATTCTATTTCTTTTAAAGAATTTTGTACTAATTCTATTTATTTAAAAGCTAAAAGAAAAAATTCTGATGATTCTCCTTTAGTACAAGTTAATAAAAAAGATATTAATAATATTGATAAATTGAAATTAAATGATGATATTGATTTTGATGAATTAGCAAATATAATTCCAATAACAGGAAATGAAAAAATTGATTATTCAAATGATAAAGAGAATATTGCTTTAAAAATAAATAATAAAAATAAAGTAACAAGAATAACAAAAGATGATGCAAGTCCAAAATTAAAAATAGGAAAATTTAAAATGTGGGTTAAATATTTTCTTTATATTGGAGGAGTAAATTTTTTAGTAACAATAGTATTATGTAATATACTTTGGAAAATATGTGAAGTTGGAAGTGATTATATTTTAATGGGATGGACTAGTAAAGATTCATTATCAAAAAATGAAAATCATAAATTTTTAATTGTTTATACATTTGTTAGTTTATTAGGAACATTTTTTGTTTTTTTAAGAGGATATTTATCTTATATTAGTGTTGTTAAATATAATGAAAAAATGCATAATGAATTATTACATAGATTAATTAGAGCTCCTATTAATTTATTTCATGATACAGTTCCAAGAGGACAAATTTTAAATAAATTAAGTAGAGATTTACAAAAATCTACTAAAGTAAGTTGGACTACAAATGGTACTTTTAGAATTATTTTTCAATTACTTGGTTGTATATTTGTTTGTATTAATTATAATTGGTATATTTTATTTATTTTTCCACCATTACTTTTTGTAGATTTTCAAATAATGAAATTTTACTTAAAAGGTGCAGGAGATTTAAATAAAATTACTTCAACTTCTTTACCTCCTGTAATTAGTGTTTATAGTGAAACTATTCCTGGAATAGCCACAATAAAAGCATATAATTATGAAGATAAATTTAAAGATAAATGTTATTCTAAATTAAATAATTATTATAATAGTGAAAAATTTGAAAGTGGAGGTGAAAATTGGTTTGGTTTAATATTAGATTTAATATCATTTATTTTATTATTTGTAATATTAATTTTTGCAGATATTTTCAGAAGTAAAATAACAGCACAAGCAATTGGTTTAATGTTATCTTATTCAATAAAATTAATAGATTATTTATTTAGTTTAATGATTAGATTAATAAAATTACAAAAACATATTACTTCAGTAGAAAGATGTTTTGCATATACGAAAATTGTACAAGAAGCAGAAATAGAAAAACCAATAGATAAAGAATTAAAAAATTTTCCAGAAAATGGTAAAATTGAATTTATAAATTATTCAACTAAATATAGACCAAATACTGTTATTGTATTAAATAATTTAAATTTTATAATAAATCCAAATGAAAAAATTGGAGTTGTTGGAAGAACAGGAAGTGGTAAATCAACATTAACATTAGCATTATTTAGAATTATAGAACCATTTAAAGGAAAAATATTAATTGATGATGTTGATATTTCTCAAATAGGATTAAAATTATTAAGACAATCTATTACAGTAATTCCACAAGATCCAATTTTAATTGAAGGTAATTTAATTGAAAATGTTGATCCATTGGGAAATTATACTAAAATTGAAATTGAAAATGTGTTAAATTCAATTGGATTAGATTATTTAAAATTAGATGATGAAATTGAAGAAAATGGTAAAAATTTATCAATTGGAGAAAAACAATTAATTTGTATTGCAAGAGCAATTTTAAGAAAAAGTAAGATTATTGTTATGGATGAAGCAACTTCAAGTATTGATTATAAAACTGAAAATGTTATTCAAAATGTAATTAATACTATTATGGTTAAATCTACTGTTATTACTATTGCACATAGAATTAAAACTGTTATTAATTATGATAGAATTATGGTTCTTAATAAAGGTGATATTGTTGAATTTGATTCTCCAACAAAATTATTAGAAAATAAAAATGGATTATTTTATGAATTATATCAACAAAGTATGGGGAATACTATAGTTAAATAAATTATATAGTTTTTTAAAAATAAATTAAATATATAAAATATAATATATAATTTTTGAAAAAAAAAATTTTTTTAAAATGATATTTTTAAGTTATATTAAGAAAATATAATTATTTATTATGAAATATTTAAATATAAAATTAAAAATATGAATATTAAAATCTTTATTTTAATATCTTTCTCATTTTATTTAAATAATGCTTATATTGTTTTACCATTTTATACAAAAATCAATGAAACACAATATAAGAAAAATTATATGCAAGCAAAATTTTATAATGATATTTTTGTAAATATTAAAGTAGGCTCAAATAAACAAGAACTCCCAGTTCAATTAAGATTACATGCATATACTTTTTATTTGACAAATGAATCATATAAAGATGAAAGATATAATATAAAAAAATTTGAATCATCAAAATCAAATACATATGAAAAAGTAAAGGAAATAAAAGAATATAATGAAGAAGAAGATTTTGCATCAGCATCACTTTCAAAAGAAACATTTTATTTTGGAAATATAGAAGTACCAAAAATAACATTTATAAATGTAGATTTTTTAATTATGTATAGACATATTACTCAATCAGGAGTAATTGGTTTGAATTTAAGGAAATCTAATACTATTTCATTAGATGGAGGAAATTTTTATGAAGAATTAAAAAAAACAAAATTATTTGATAAAAATATATTTAGTATAACTTATAAAAATGATAATGAAGGTTATTTTATATTTGGAGATGATTTACATAAGACTAAAGAATCAGATTATACTGAAAATGCCCGTAAAACATATAAAATTGAAAGTTCTTATGGAGAAAGAGAATGGAAAATTGTTTTTGATTCATATAGTATTGGTGATGGTGAAAAAAGAGCAAATAATGTAAATGGTATTTTATATACTGAAATTGGTTTAATTGTTGGTTATTATGCTTATCGTTCTCTTATTGAGAAAATTTTTTTTAATGATAAAAAAAATCTTTGTACTGTTAAAGAATTTAGTATTTATGGTTTAAATGAAAGATATTTAGAAAGTTTATTTGAATATTATGAATGTGATAGTAGTTTAAATGAGAAAGAATTTCCTACTCTTTATTTTGAAAATAAAAAATTAAATTTAACTTATGAATTAACTTATAAAGATGTTTGGAGTGAATATAATGGAAAAAAATATTTTCTTATTGTTTTTCCAGAAGAAACTTTTGGTTCAATTCATTTTATTTTAGGTAAACCTTTTTTAAGAAAATATGATTTTTCTTTTGATAGAGAAAATCAAATGATTAATGCATATGATATTAAAGGTGAAAGATATAATAAAATTTGGGATACAATTTGGTTTATTGTAAAAATTATTTTAATAATTTTTGCTGTTTTAGTTATTATATTAGGAATATATGCATATTTTATAAAAATAAAAATGCCAAGGAAAAGAAGAAATTTTGAAATTGAAGATGAATTTAATTATATACCTTCAGAAGGAAAAGAAACTAAATTAATTAGTTAAAAAATTTTTTCTTAATTTAAATTTTGATTTATTCATAAATAAGGTGTAATAAAAAAAATTATTTAAAATAATATAATTATTTATATTTTTTTTCTAATATAATATTTACTGAAAATATTATATTATTTTATTTTTTTAAATTCTAATTGTTGTTTATATCTCATAAAAAAATCTCTTGTTGATTTTATATTATATTTATTTCTTTTTTCTAAATATAAACAATGTTTATTTTCTCTATTATTATACATATCAACCAATGGAATTTTTATTCTCTCTAAATAACTACTATTTGCTCTAATTCTTAATCTCTTAAAATAAGGAGTCATATTTACTAAATAATGTTTATTTATTTTTTCATTATCAATACTATTGTCAATTTGTAAATCTGCATAGGATTTTGTTTTTTGAATATCATTTGAATTATTATTTCTTGTAGTTGATTTACTTTTATTTTGAATATCAGGATAATTGAAATAAAGAATTTGTTGTTCACTTGAATCTAATATATTATTGGATGAAATTGATTGTTTTAATATTTTATTCATAAATGAATTATTTGATTTTGATTTTACTTTTTTATTATTTATTTTACTATTATTTAATGATTGTTCTTTATTTAATCTTTTAGTAAATATTTTTTTGAAATTCATTGATTGAGAAAAAGAATTATTTTTATTTGGACTTAGATTTAAGCTTTTAATTAAACGTGGACTAATTTCTTTATGAGAAACATTGGTTATATTTTTCATATTTGTCTTTTTTTTTGCAGTTTTTTTTAAAATTGAACTAGAATTTAATTTTAAAAAATTAGTTTTTGTATTTTTCGATGAAATTAATCTTAATGAATTAATTTTATCTATTTTTTTTCGTTCTAAAAAATTATATAAATCTTTTGATTCATTATTACAAATTACACTTTTATATTGAGGATTCATTTCTGAAAAAGTTGATAATTTAATTTTTCTTATTTCTAATAAACGACTAATAATTTTTGATAGTTCCAATCTTACAAATTTTATTTCATTTTCTTTAACACTTTCTTCAACTTTACATATAATAGGATAAATTTCTTTATCTAAAATTAAATATTCACCATCACTTGTACATTTTATATAAAATAAATTTAAACCATTTTCATTTTCCATATCATCAAAACCAAAAATATTATATGAATTAATTATTGTTATAACTGTATCAAATTTCATATTATATAATTGATTAATTGCATCTATTTCTTTTGAAATATTTTCAAATTGTTTATCTTCTTTTAACATATCTGAAATTTTTTTTCTTAATATTTCAATAGTGCGAAATAAATATATTGATTCATTTAAATTCTCACCTTTATTATTATTAAATTTAATATTATTTTCTGATTTTAAATCTTTTATTTCATTTTCATTTAATTTTATCTTTTTATACAAAAAATGTATTATTTGTGGTATTTCTTTTAAACTTGTTTTTAATCCAATTTCATATGTTCCTTGTTTTATTAAAATTATTTTTTCATTTTTTCCCATTTGTTGAAGAATATATTCTCCTTTTTTAGAAGATAAAATAATAAAATTTTGAAAAAATCTATTTTGAATTAATCTAACAGAACAATTCTTAAAAATAAAAGTTGATATAATATAAATCATATAACCTTTTTTATTTTTTTCAATTGATTCTTTAAGAATATCAATATATTTTCTTTTTTTTAATATTCCAAAATGACATTCAGATGTTGTAATAATAGAAATTTTCCTTTTTTCTAAAGGCTCATTTGAAAGAAAATCACCAAAATATTGTCCAGTACCTAAACTTTGTAAAATAGAATATTCATAAATATTTACATTAATTGTCATATCAACATTTTCATTTTTATTTACATTTAAATTATTAAATTTATATGTTTGAAGACGTTGAATATAAATATCAGATGTTAATATCTCTTCATTTGAATTTTCTTTATTTTTATCATTATTATTATCATTAACTAAATTTATTGTTTCAAAAGTTTTTTGAGATAATATTGAATAATTTTTACTTTCATCTAAAGTTCTTCTATGTGATTGTGGATTAGTAATTTTCATTGATTTATTTATTCTATTTAATATCATTTTATAATTATCATCTTTTGATTGAGTATTATTTGGAGGTTTATAAATAATTTCTCCATTATTATTATATTGTACATATCCATATGAAATTATTGTTTTTTTTTCTTCCTCATCAAAATAAGAAAATAATCTATCAATTTTAATTTTTTTTACTATTATTTTTTCATCTTTAATATTAATTGATTTTGTAATTTTTCCAAATTCAACATCATCATCAATTTCAAGAGGAAATATTTCTAAATTTTCATTAATAACTTTATTTAAAATTTCAAGTTCATTATATCCTATTAATAAACCTAAATAACGATAATATTCATTAACAAATAAATTTTTATTTTTCATTTTTAAAACTAAAACATCAACAGAACCTCTTAAAATAATATAAAAATATTTTCCTATATCTCCAATTCTCATTAATAATTTATTTTTTGAAAAATATTGATAATCTAAATTTTTTGCTAATTTATATATTATATCATATGATTTATCTCCATTTAATTTTAATATCATTTTATTTAAAGCTGGTAAATAAGGAAAATAACTAATTAATGATTGAATATCATTTTGTGCTCTATTTATTGTATATTTTTTTAACATTTTTATTATATTTTCAAATAATTCATCTATTTGACTTCTTTGCTTTAATTGTGAATTAAATGCTAAATCATTAATTTTTTTTTTTAATATTTTTGATTTTTTTAATGGATTTCTCATTTTTCGTGGTGATTCATTTAATGAATCACATTCTAAAATAAAATCGTTTTCAAAATTCATTTTAAAAATTAAAATTTAGTTTAAAATTATATATTTAAATGCAAGACAAAATTTTAATTAATATTTTTTTTAATATTAATTCTTCATTAAATAAAAATTTGTTAATTTGAATAATTTTTATTTTTTATATTATAAAGAAAAATATTGAATATATTAAACTCCATAAATTATCTAAATATAAATATTTATTTTTAATGAAATTTACATTTCTAAATTATATGATTTTCATAAATATCATCAAATTCATCTTTATGGAATTGCATTTTTAAAATTAATTTTTTTATTGGAAAATTTAATTTTTAAAAAATATTAACTTTTTAAATAAAGTAAATTTCGATTCATAAAATAATCAATGAATTATTTTAAATATCAAAAAAGAATTTTGATAAAAAAAACATAATTCAATTTTTTAAAAAGAAAAATAATTGGATTCTAGAATAATAATTATAAATTTAAATACAAAGTATATCATTTATTATCCTTGTATTTTTTTATAAAAAACAACATTGTAAAATTTATTTTCATTTAACTTTAATTTAAAAAAATATATTTTTTTAAATTATCTAAATACAGGAAAATAATTAAGATTTTTCCTTTTTAAAAAAAATATATTAAAATAATATCCTATAAATATTTATTGGCTAGTGAAAACAGCATTACCAGAACCATTAACAATAGCTAATTTTCCATCATCAGTAACTTTAAATCTATATTCATCTTTAGGACCAATACTATTTCCTCTATATATTATATTTCCATTATTTTCAATAATTAATTTTCCATCTCTTTCAAGATAAGCAACGAAATAACCATATGAACTATTATTTCCAACTTTACTAACAACTTTTTTACTACTTTTTTCA
>JAJMZS010003627.1:0-11118 GCA_023807205.1 Isotricha prostoma | reverse complement strand
ATTAAATGTTTAATTATATCTAACTTGAGGAATATTATTTTATTCTTCTTTATTTTATTCATTTTTTTTCCATTAATTAATATTATTTAAAGTTAATCAATTAATTCAATATGGAAAAGAATTTAAATTTTTAGATTTATGATATCTTTTTTTATATGATATAGAATATAATATACATTTAAAGTAAAAAAACTTTGAATTTTAATTTATTGTCTAATTTTAAAAGAAATTAATCATATTTTATTCAAAAATCAATTCAGCAAAAATATTTAAAAGTTTTAACCCAAAATTTTTATTAAATTTATTTTTTCAACATTAACAATATAAAATAGGATTTTTTTTGCTTTTATTAATAAATATTAGATTTATAAAAAATCTTTTATTTTTTTGAAATTATCAATTCTAAAAAACTGATTTTTCATAAATCATAGAGACTCTTATTTTTATTAAATTAATTAAGAATAATTAATAAAAGGGATTTTCATATTAAACTTTATTTCCTGTTCATATAGAAATTATAATTATATTATGATTTTAGGATAAAAAATAATTAGAAAATTAATAAGAAAAGAGATTATATGGAATATAATAATTAATATTAGTTATAATTTTATTTACCCAATTCTAGAGAGTATATTTTTTAATTCTTTTTTCATAGAAATTTTTTGAAGATTATGTGATGGTTTTGTACTATAAAATTTATATCCATCTTGACTTGTACCTTCAACATCATATTCAACTTTATCAACATTTGCATATGCTTCATAATTAACTGCCTTATTACTTAAAGTATAATTAGCATTCAAACCAATTTTTCCTGAACCTAATTTTCCTGATATTTTTTCAATTATACGATCTCCTATATTTGAAATAATATCTAAAGTAATATCTCCCTCTGTGAAAACGTTCATTTTGAAATTATAATCTCCATCTTTCATTAATGAATAACCATATTTATAATTAATATCAGTAATATTAAATGTAATTTTATTTAGACTTTCACCATCTTTATAAGTAACATATATAGGAGCAACTGATAAACTTTTTTGATTAATATTTTTACTATCATATGTAAGATCATTTAATTTTGAAAATTTATCTTTAAAAACTTCATCTAATGCTTTATATACAACATTATTTATTTGGATTCTAATTTCATACCATGACTTTGCTCTTCTATCATAAATAATATCTATAACTTTTTGAATTGCATTTGAAGTATCCATAATAAAATCAAATGTTTTACTTTTAATCTCTTGTGCATCAGTTTCTAATTTTTCAAAATATTTTTCAATAATATTATTATCTGTATATTGTTGAATTAAAACTTGATATGCATAAAAACTATAAGTTAATGTTGAAGCTTGATTATTTAAAGTTTTAGCTAATGAAGATTTAATTCTTTCAATTTCAGCATAACTTGAACTATTTTTTATATTTGTTGATAATTTTTCATATTGTTCTTCTATTTTCATTAATGTTTTTTCAATTTCTGCTAAATAATATTCTTGTCCTAAATTACGTTTATTAAATCCTTTAATTTCTATATCTTTTGTTTCTTCTTTAAATGTTTGTGGAAAATTGTTGAATTTGTTTGTAAGATTTGTTATAAATTGATCAAATAAATTATTAAATGTGGTTTGATAACTTAATGCTACACTTAATAAATTACTATTTTGAATATTAATATATGTTGAAGTAACTAAACTATTTACTTTAAAGTTTTCTAATACTGTATTCATTGTTGTTCTTTGTGATTCAATTTGAGTTGTATATTCATTTATAATTTGTTGGATAAAAGTAATAATTCTAGTATTAAAAAATGATTCAATTTCAGTTGTTTTTTGACTTTCAATTTCTAATACACTATTATTATCATATTCTTTTTGAACTTTAATTAATTTGTTATAATATTTTTCTATTATAAGCCACTCTGTTCTTGTTTCTGTGACATATGCAGAACTGACTGCATATGAAATTTCTTTTCCATATTTTGTCATAACACTTGAAATATTATTTAAATCTGTTAATATTTTTGTATTATATTTTTCTTTAATATCTTCAATTATATTTTGAATAGCATCATTGAAATTATTTTGAATAATTCCTTTAAATGAACTATCTAATTGATTAGGAATTAATTCATATATTTTTTCTGAAAGTTTATTCTTTAAATTAGTTCCTTCTTTTTCAAGTGTTGAAATAAATAAATTAGTTATTAAATTATTTGCTTCATTCTTAAATTTTATAATTTTAGGATAAATTACTTTTTCAATTCTATTTGGTATAATTTCATTAATTTTATCTCTTATTTCTGGGAATATTTCATTAAATGTTAATATTAAATTATATCCAAGTGATCTTAATTCAGCAACATCAAGTAATGTTTTAACAGTATAATATGTTTGATTTATTGCTGATTTCATTAAAGAAAAATCATGATAAATGTATTTTCATAATCAAAATTAACAGCATTTAAAAGATAATCTTTTCCTTTACCATTTACAAATTGAGTTATCATTAAATTAAATGCTCTTAAATACAATTTTCTAATTTCTTTTTGGAATAAAGTTTTTTCTTCAACTAATCTTTTATAACTTAAAGAATATAATTCATTTATATTTTCTTTAATTTCTGATGAAAAATCTTGAATATTAAATGAAAAAATATATGTTGACATACTTTTAGTTAATCTTTCATTGAATAATTCTAATAAATTAGAATCTGAATAAACTTCTTGTACCTTTAAAAATAAAGTAATTATTGTTTGACTTAAAATATTAATAGTTGTTTCTTGAACTCTATTAATTTCATAATAATTACTGATTGATAAACTATGATCAAATTCTCTTCCATATTGGTTATAATAGAGTATTGTTGAATTAAATTCGTTGTTTATAATTTGTAGTGTTTTATTTTTTAATTCATCTAAATAACCCTGAATTTGATCTTTAAAAGAATTAAATCCTTTATCAAAAGCTTCTTTAATGATTCCATCAAGTTTTGAATTTAAATTATCAATAACTTCTGCTAAAGCATTCCTAGTAATATCTTTAAGTGAAAATTCCATATTTAAAAATTCAAAATCTGTAACATCAGTTATTGAATTAATTTTTTCATTACTAAATTGATATGATTCTGAAATAAAATCTTTTACTTTATTCTTTATTTTATCTACTAAGAAATCTGGCATTTTTAAATTATTTAAAAATTGGTTCTTTTCTTGATCAAATAAAGTTGTTATTCTATCTTTCATTGGTGTATATGATGCTTCATAAGAAGTTAAATTAAAATAGAAATTATTTTCTGATAATAATTTATGGAAATCAATTTCTGTTGAAAATGCTAGAATAATTTTTGATTCTGGACCACAAGCATATTTTAAATATGCATTAATTTGGGAATAAAATTCATCTTGAAATACATAATCGGCAATTTTTTCAGTTAAATTTTTAATATATTCTTCAGTTATTCCTGATTCAAAATATGATTTAATAGATGTTTTAACTTTTATAATTGTTTTAGATATATATTCAGTTGTATTTACATTTAATTCTGCAAGGAATGAATTAATTTCAGTTAATATTTCTGTTTCTTTATAATTTAATTCTAAATTAAATAATTGTTCATAATTTTCTGGTTTTAAATCTATAAGAATATTCTCTGAAATCATAGATTGAGCAATTGCAACAAGAGATTGAATAAATTTAAGTGAAACTCTTAATTTAGATGCTTGATAATAATAATGTTCAATTTGACCAACTACATTAATAAATGCACAATAAATTTGAATTCCATAACAGAAAGTATCATGGAAATCAATATTAATTTGATCAACAATTCTTAATATATTATTTCTAATTTCATTTGTTTTTTGATTAATAATAATTTTAAGATTAAAAGCATCTTCTTTAGTAGAACGAGTATAATTATAAATTTGAATAAATTTACCATCTTCATCATAATATAATTTAGAGAAACCTTTTAAATTCTTTTTTATAATTTCAACATTTGCATAATTATAACCATTAATACAACAATCACGATAATATATATTTTGAATAAATTTATTATATTCTTCATAAATAATTTTATAAATTGTAGTTGTAATAGTTGAAATATCAGTAATTATTTTAGTTTCAATTAATTCTTGAACAGTAATATGTAATTGAGAATTTTCTGGATTAAGATTATAAGAAATATCTAATAATTTATTAATAATTTCAGTTGGTTTTGAAACATAATTTGGAGCATGTTTTAAATAATATTGTTCATAGAAAGTAGTATTGAATTTTTTATAACTATTATATAAATCTTTATAATAATTATCAAACATTTTATTAATGAAAGTTTTGTCAGTATAATATTTAACAATTTTAGTTGCAAATTCAACAGTTAAATATTTTTTATTTATTGTTTCAACTGTTGTAATAAATGTTTTTGAAAATTCTTTTGCATCAGTCCATTTAAGTTGATCTGTATATTTTTGAAGCTGTTCAAAATAAGTAGTAATAGTTTTTCTAATTTCTGTTACTTCACTTTGTAACATAGAATATTCAGATTGACTACTAATATAATCTCCAATATATTTTTTATAACTTGTTTTCATTGTATTATATACTTCAATTTCTAATTCATTTAATATTTTAATATCATCAAAATAAATATCAAATGAAATATCATATTTATTAAATAATCTAAGTGATTTAAGAATTTCTTCTTGTTGTTGCATCATTATATTATATTTTGAAACAAGACTATTTTGGAATGAAATAAAAGCTTGAGATTTAACATTTGATTTATAAATTGATGATATTTGAGATAATATTTCTACTATCATATTATTGAGAGTTCTTCTTAAACTTTTAATTTCATTAATCATATGAGTTCTCATTTTATCTCCTTCTCCATTTTCATAAGCATTATTCATTGCATCTATTATAAAAGTATTAGTTTCTGCTTCAGTTGCAATTTTTTCTACTTCTATTAATGATGGATCAATCATAGTACTGAATTTTTCATTTACTTCAGAAGTAAATTTTACATGTTCAATATCTAAACTTTTTTCTAAATTTGCTGAAAATTCTTTATAAACTTTTATAGCTGCATTCATCTCATCTTTAATATTATAATAAAGACCAATATCAAAAATTAAATTAGGATTATTTGTTAATTCTTTTTTTTTTTCTTCTAATTCTGGAATAGCATCATTATAAAATTTAGTCCATGCTTCAAATAATTTGTCTAAATTATCTTTATTTTTTTCAATAAAATCTTCAACAGTATTACTTGAAGTTGTTTTAATTGAAGTAACAAAACTTTCTTCTCCATGTTGAATATTAGTTAATATAGTATTATATATTTGAGTTGTTTTATTAATACTTTGATAAACTTCAGTATATGTATTTGCAGTTGTTTGATTAACTTTTAATAATATTCTTTCTAATTCATATTTAAATTCTTCAGTTTTTAATTGTGGTAAAATTTTAATTTTATTATAAAACTCAGTTAATGACTTTGTAATATTTGATTGAAATTCATCAAAAATTGGTTGAACTGTTTTTGAATCTTCATATAATGCAATATAAATTTCTCTTATTATAGCCTGAATATTGATAACTATATTATTAAAATTAGTTTGTTTTTCTTCATTCAAAATTTGATATATTTTTCCATTTGCATCAAATTCCATTCTTATATAAAATTTACCAGTCATAGGCATAAATTCAACATCAGCAATTAAACCAACAGTAGCACCTACTAAATTAGATTTAAATAAAGGATAATAAAAATGAAGAGTATTTGCAAATGTATTAGAAATATCATTTTCTGCTAAATATCTTAAATTATTTATTTTTTTTTCATAATCAGCAAGATTTCTATTATCATTTTTTGAAAAATCAACATCTTTTAATAAATTACTTATTTTTTTTGTCAATTCTTCATTTGATGTATTATTTGATAATGTAATTGTTGAAGTATAATCATTTTTAATTTGTTTTATAAGAGTTCCTCTATTTACACTTTGATCAGTTTCAATATCTTCTGTAAAATTACCTGTATTATTTTTGAATTGTCTTTCATAATTTACATTCAAAGAAAATTCCTTTTTACCTTCGGTTTTTGTTACTCTACCTTTTTGAATGGTGGTTTTCCAATTTTTTACTTCTTTATTATCATTTTCTTCATCATCAGTGGTTGTTTCATCATTAATTTCACCATTTTTTGTATCTTTATTTGTATTTTTTCTATCATCATAAAATTGATTTGATGGAAAAGAATCTTTTGAAACTTCAGGAATAACTCTTTGAACAAATTCATATAAATAATTTGATAGAACTTCATCCATTTTATTATTTGGTTCAAAAGTTAAAATTTTTCCATATTTATTAAAAGTAAATTTAGCAACAGGAACATCATCTTCAACTGAACTACTTTTTGTTAAATCTTTTCCTCCCATATTTTCAGATTTTTTTGATTCAACTTGTTTATTCATATCAATTACAGCAGCATAAGCATAATAAACTTTTTCATTTTCATCATAATCATAAATATTAATAAGATATTTTGATGTGATTGTTGATTTTTCAGTAAGACCTGAATTATCTTCAAGTATTCTTCCATTTTTCTTACTATTACTTAATTCAATATTAGATACTTTTAATACTTTTTCTTCATATAAATATACATCATTCTTTTTATAATCAATATCAAATACAGTGTTAGTATCAGGAATAGGACAATTATTGCCATCACATGGACAATTTTCACCTTCACATGGACAATTTTCACCTTCACATGGACAATTTTTACCTTCACAAGGAGGAATAACAGGACATTGATCAGGATTTTTTTTACAAAAGTCATCACAACATTTATTAGGATCATCTTCACATTTTATTTTACACTTAGGTTTTAATAAAATAACTAAAATTGTTATAAGAATAGCAAGAAAAACAACTCCAATTATTCCAAATAAAACTTTTTTTCCATTTTTAGTAGAGAAAAAACCTTGTTTACGTAAAGGAGTCTCATAATTTGGTTCAGCAGTTACACCTTCTGGTACATCAGGTTTATTATTTCCAGGATTTTCTTCAATAACAATATCATTATCATTTACTTCAGCTTGACTATCATTTTGTTTTGGGTTCATTTTTTTTTTTAAAATTTTTATTTTTGTTTCCTTTAAATATGAAAAAATTAAAATTTTTTCTTTAAAAATCTCTCTTTTTTTTTTTGAAGTAACAAAATATTAGAATGAAAGAAAAAATTGAAAATTTAAGTTTGATGAGTTAAAAAGATTGAAATTTATTTAATTTATTGATTTAAATCTATTTTTCAAATTAAAAAAATGAGATTTAGAACTCAATTAATTCATTATGAAAAATATCAAAAATTTAATATTGTTGAAAAAAAAAATTAAAATTACTATTTAGTAAATTAAAAAATATTCAATATTATTTTTTGGAATAAAATAATATTTTAAGTGAAAAATGAAAAAAAAATAATGATATATTAGAAATATAATATAATTAGATTAATTAGATTATTTTATATACTTTAAATGTTTATTGAATGTTTATTTAATTGTTTTTAAAAATAAACAATTTATGGTCTATTTTTTTTATTTTTTCTATATCACCATTTTATGTATTAAAATAATAATTTGTTACTTTACAAAAAATAGACATAAATTTTAATAATAAAATAAAATATATTTTATTATTAAAAATATATGAAAAAAATTATTTGTTAATTATATTCTTTTTATATTATTTTAAATATTAATTTTTAATAAAATAGTGATGTATTTTAAAAAATATGTAAAATAAAATTAAATTTAAAATATTAAAATAATAATTAATTAATTAATTAATTAATGAATTCCTTTATTAAAAAAAATAAAATAAAATAAAATTTAATCATTATGACTTTCTTCAATAATTTGAGTAATATATTTATGATAAACATTAATTAGAAAAAAATTAAAAGTAGATTCTAATTTATCTAATTTTAAAAAATCATCTCCTTCAAAACCTTTTTCAAATTCATCAATAATTTCTTCTCTTTTTTTACAAATTAATTTAACTTTTGAAATATTTGCATCTTCAAACATAGTTTTTTTAATAGCATCATTCATATTTTTTTTTGAATTATCAATATAATTAAAATGTAAATTTAAAACTAAACCATAATCACTTACTCTTTCAGTAGATAATAATTCATATAAAACATTTTGAGTTAAATAAATTTGTCTTTTTTCAGTTCCTTTTATTTTACAAATTCCTTTTAAAAAATTTTTATTTAATTTTGTATTTTGATATAAATTAATATCTAAAGATAAATTTAATCTAAATTTTGGTGCATCTTGTGATAAATGAACTAATAAATCCCATAATTCATTTTTTTCTTTCATTAATTCTATTTTTGCTTTTAATTTAGAACCTTTTTCATTTTTTTCTAAATTTAAATTTACTTGTTCTGGATCTAAATTAAAATATTTACAAAAAATAATAAAAACTTCATCAAGTAAAGTATTATCTAAATTATTAACTTCATTTTTATTTTCATTAAAAGAAGAAATTAAAGGATGATTTTCTGAAGAATCTTTTATATCATTATTATTAAATGATGTTATATTTTGTATACTTAATTTATCTTCTTCTTCTATTTCATTTATATTTGGAGAATAATCTTCATTTTTTTTTATTATTTCCATATTAAACATAAATGCTTCATGTTTATTTTTAAATTCATGAATTATTAAAGAAAATTTTCTTAATATTTTAAATAAATAAATTATAAAAAGAAACATATTAAAAGTAACAAATAAATCAAAAAATAAATAATATTTATTTAATTTTTGTTCTAATTTATTTTGAAAATATTTTGTTAAACTTTCATAAAATCCATTATCAACAATATTTAAAAGAAAAAGAGTAAAATCTGAAATATAAGAAATATTATAATAATCACCATGTAAATATTTATTTAAAGAATAAGAATCAATATTACTTTTATTAATTTGTTCATAACCATAAAATTTTAAATAACATTTTTTTGGAAGTGATAAATTAGTAACAATATATTTTTCAGGATTATTATCAATATTTAATTTAAGTTTTAAAAAATCATCATCATTTAAATTTTTTAATTCTTGATAATTTAAACAATATAAAGGAACACAATTACAATGAGGAAAATCTCTTTGAAAAGTTAAATTATCTTTTTCATTTATTTTAATATTATGAGTTTCTTTATAATAATACATTTCATTTTGTGATAAACAATTAATATGATTTTTAAATTTATAAAAAAATTCAAAAAAAGCAGAATAATTAAAATAACCACAAATTTCATTTATTAAAGTTTTATTAGTAAATCCAGAAATAAGTAAATTTTCATTATTTTGTATATTTTTTATATTTTGAAGAAATTTTCCAAAAAAAAAAAATGAACTAAATACACTCACATCTGCTTTAAATGTTTCAATTATATCATAATATTCATTTAAATTATTAAATTGTTCTATATCAAAAGTATCATAATTTATTCCATCTAAAAAAAATGAAGAATTTAATCTTTTCATTCCTAATTTAAAATACATTGAATAAATTTCACTTTGTGATAAACTATTTATTTTACTTCCTGAAATTGTATATGTTCTATTATCAGAAAATTGTTTTATTTTTGAATTTGTTTCATCATTTTCCATTGTAAATATAAAATAATCAAAATGATTAAATTTTGCATTACTTTGTTCAAATGAAACAATATTATTTGTTATAAATTTTTTATTATTATATTCAAAATAATATTGAATTATTAAAAAATGATATTGTGATAAAGATGATTCTATTATACTATTATAATTTTCAATACTTAATTTTGATTTTTTTTTATTTATATTTTTTCTAAATTCTAAATCTTTTTCATAAAACCAATTTATTCTATAAAAATCTTCATTTTTTTCTTTTGTTAAAGTTAAATTATTTTCTTCTATAATATAAGGTTCAGTATAAATATTATTTACATTAAAATTTGAACTTCTACCTAAAATTTTTTTTTTAGAAGGAAAATTAAAAAAAAATTTATCAATTACATTTAAAGAATCATTAAATTCATATGTAATTAAAAAACTATCTCTTATTATATTATTATATGATTTTGATTCTGAAATAATATAAGGAAAAAAAAGATAATAAATTTTTGCTAATTCATTTAAATTATTAGAAGAAATAGTATCATTATCTAAATATTTTATTATTTGTTCTTCTTCAATTGAATATCTAAATTGAATATTATCTAAATCAGAATAAATAATTTTTGAAATATTTAAAATTGTTTTATTTGATAAAATATGATGTCTAATCATTTCTTTTAAATAAACTTTAGTAAATATAATATTAGAAATTTTATCTTCAAATTCATAATAAACTCTATCACTTGCCATTTTAATTTCCATTTCATTTTCTTTATTTATTATTGTATCTAAGACTTCAATTTTAAATTCTGAATTATAATCTTTAAAAAAAATTGTTCCATAAAAATAATGATGAAATAAAATAGATAAAGTATATGATATTGATAATATTGGAAATAACAAAATTACTGTTTCTGTTGGAAAATTTAAATAAAGTAAAATTGAATTTTTTTTATTTTTTAAACATTTATAAAATGCTATACAAATATTTTTAAAATATTGAAAAAGAAAAAAAGTTCTTTTTTCTTTTTTTACTGAAGTAATACTTCTTTCTTGTTCTTGATTATTATTAGAATTTTGTTTTGGAGAATTTAATTGAATATGAGGAGAAATGTTTATTGGAGAATGTGGAATCATAAATTTAAAAATTTATTTTTTTAAATCAAAAAAAAAAATTAATTTTTTTTTACTTAAAGTTGAAGTTTTTTTTTTGAAATTAATTTGTTTTTATATAAGAATAATTTTATCATTATTTTAAATAAATAATATGAAATTATCATCTTTTTATTATTAATTGAAAAATTTACTCTTCTATTTTTATATGAACTATAAAATATTAAAAAGATTTTCAATTCTTATTTGGAAATAACTATTAATTACTCATATTATAGAAAAAATTAATTATAAAAATAAAA
>JAJMZS010003626.1:0-11131 GCA_023807205.1 Isotricha prostoma | reverse complement strand
TATTATTATTATTATTATTATTATTATTATTATTATTATTATTATTTTATTATTATTATTATTATTATTATTATTATTATTATTATTATTATTATTATTATTATTATTATTATTATTATTAACATTAATAGGTTTTAATGGATTTTTGATTTCATTTATTATTTTTTTATTGATATTTTTTAAGTTAGAATTTTTATTAATATCAGAAATTATTTTATTATTAAATAGTTCCTTATTACTTTGTTCATTATTTAATAGAATTGAAGAGTCTTTTTTATCATTAAAAGTATTTTCGGGATTTGAAATATAAATGTTTGATGAATTATCATTTATATTAAAATCATTATTTTTACTTTTAAGAATATTATTTTTCTGTTTTAATAAATCTTGATTTGTTTTTTCAAGATAATTTAAATTTCCTTCTTTGATTAAATTATTATCGGTGTTTGTTTTAATATTAGTTCTACCAGAAGTCGATTCTATTGTATTCATATTATTATTATTAAGTTCGTTATTATTATTTTTGATAGAATTTATATCATTTTTATTATTTAATACATTATCATCATAATTATTATTTGTTTCTAAATTTATATTATTGTTATTAATATTTGTGATTTCAATTTTATTTATATTATCATTTATTTTTTCTGTATAATTATTCTGATTTAGATTTTTTTCATTACTATTATTTTCATTAATAGTTTTTATATTATTTAGATTTGGTTCTAAAATAGTAGTTTCTTCTTTTTTTTGATTAAATTGTTCTTCAAATTCCTCATCAACATCTTTATTACAATGACAATTTCTACAATTAATCTGTCCCATAAAAAATTTAATAAAAATTAATAAAAAATAAAAAAAATAAGATTAATAATAAATAAAAATAAAAAACATATAATTAAAAAAACATGAAATATCAAGTAATAATTTTTTTATTTATATCATTATTTAAAAAATACAAATTATTTGATGATCCAGATTTGTATAAAGAATTATGTAATATTCAAATTCCAGGTGAAAAAAGTCATTGTCAGAATTTATTTTATAAAAATGGAACAATTGAAAGTCCAATAAGTTCTAAAGCTTGTTGCTTTGAAAGATTTAGAATTAATAAAATTGTTACTACAAGGTGTGTTTACCTTGATAATACTGAAGATGGTCTTCGTGATGAAAAAAAATATTTAAAAGAAGAATGGGGTGTTAAAAATTTAACTATTTTATGCTCTGGGGGAAATTTGAAATTTAATTATTTTTTGTTATTGATTTTGGAAATTTTACTTTTTGTAATTTAAATTTATTATTTTTGAATACTTTTAATATTTTTTTTTAAATTGATTTCTTTTTATTGAATTAAATTATAAATTATATTAATAATTTTTTTTTATGTAATTGATGTTTAAAAATGAAATATTCAAAAATATAAAAAAAATAAAAGCAAAAAACAAAAATAATTAAAAATTATTAATAAAAAAAAATGAAAACAATACTAATCACTTTATTAATTATGTTATTTTTTCAAAAAAAAAATATAATTTTAGCATTAACAGAAGGACAATATTCAGAATTGTGTAATATTCAAAATCCAACACAAAAAACAGACTGTACTGAATTAAAATATATAAATAATGAAATCCCATCTTTTTCAAAAGTTTGTTGTTTTGAAAGATTTAGAATTAATAAAATTGTTACTACAAGGTGTGTTTATATGGATAAAACTGAAAGTAGTATTCGTGATGAAAAAAAATTTTTAAGAAATACTTGGGGTGTTAAAAATTTAACTATTTTATGCTCTGGGGGAAATTTGAAATTTAAATATTTTTTGTTATTGTTTGAATTTTTTGTTTTAATATTGGTTTAATTGTTATTTTTTTTTTAAAATAAATTATTTAAGATTATTTTGAATTTTTGGTATTTTAATTTTTTGTAAAAATTATATTTTGAAATAAAATATTTTATATTAAATTTTATTTTATAATATTTTAATTTGTTAATTAATCTTCAATCATTATTTAAATAAAAAACTAATTTTAAATTTTAAAATTATTATAAAATATAAATTAATTATTTTATTTTATAAATTTGCATAAAGAATAGGTTTATCATTTCCATTAAAAGGACAATCTTTATTTAAATTATCAGGATTTTTTTCATAAGATTCTAATTGTTTAAAAGTTTCAGTAATTAAACCTAAACTTTTAGATTTTTCAATAATTTCATTAAAAAATTTTTCATCATAAAATCCTTTATAACCTTTCATTTTACTCATTAAATTTTCAAATTCTCTATTATGTTCTTTAAATTTATTTTCTTTTTTAATTAATAAATCTTTTGTATCTTTATAACTTTCATAAGCATCATTTAATTGTTCAATTAGTTTTTGATTTATTCCATTATTTTTTTCATCTTTTTTTCTAATATCTCTAAGTAATCTATCCATTTTTTCATCTTGATCCATATCTTCATTATCATCTTCTTTATTTTTATCAAAAAAATCAATTACTTCATTTAAAGTATCTTCTTCTTCGTTTTCTTCTGATAAATTATTATTATTATTTTTAGTATTATTTATTTTATTGTAATTTTGAAAATTTTTTTCTAATAAATTTTCCTCATCATTTTCTATTATTCTATTATCACTTAAATCAAATATATTTCCTAATAAATATATATTTTCTTCATATTTTTTTATTGCATATGTTTTTGTTATTTCTAATGCATCCATGTCCATTGAACAATTTATTTGAAGATGTGGATTGAAATTTTTTTGGTTTTGATAAGTTTTATTATTCATTTTTTAAAATAAAAAAAAATTTTATTTTATATTAAAATAGAATATATTTATTTATCATTTATCTTATTTTTTTATTATTTGTCTATTTTAAAAATGAAAAAAATAGTTTTAATTTTTTTTACATTATTTTTTTCCCTTTTTTTTATTTATCAATATTAAGATTTCCTTGAGATAAATTTCTCTTATTTCCTTTAATATTTTCTTTAAGATTATCATTATTATTATTTTCTTTATTATATTTCTTATTATCATTATTTCTAATTCTATTATGTAAATTAGCAAAATTTAATTTTGGAACAATTTCAACTTTTTCATTTTTTTCTTTAGGATTTTCATCAATTGTAATAGGAGTAAATGAAGAATCTAATTTATATTCATAAGTATTTTGAATGTCAGTAAATGCACTTTTATTTTCATTTTCATTTTCATTTACATTATTTTCTTCTTTATTATTTTCATTTTCTACTTCATTATTCCATTTATCAATTATTCCTTCAACATCAACTCCAGTTTTTTGAACTAATTTAATTAACATAATTAATTGATCTTGTGTATCTTTATATCCATTTAATTTATTTTTTAATCTAATATTATCTTCATAAACTTCATTAAATTTATTATCTAATTTTTCATTGTCTTCTATTAATTTTTGAATTAATTTTTTCTGAGCTGAAGCTTTTTTTTCTAATTCATCTTTTTCTTTTCTTAATTTTTTTATATTGATTTCTAAATCCATTGTTTCATTTTGTTTATCTAAACTTGAATTAATTATTTTTTTTTCAGAAAGATTTAAAGTATTTATTATATAATTATTTGTATTAATTGACTTTACTGTTTTTGTATTATTTGTTTTATTTAAATTTGGTTTTAAAGTTTTATATTTGATAAATTGAGAAGATGTTTGAAAATAATTATTATTTGCAGTATTTTTTTTTTGTTCATTACTTTTTTCTTTCATATGATTTTTTTTTATATTAAATTTATTACTATTATTTCTTACTGGACTAAAATTTTTAATTAAACCAACATATCTTGCTAATGAATTTGGATTTATTGAATTATGAAAATTATTTGATTTTTGCTTTTTTTTGAATATTTGCATACTTGTTGGTGCATTCGATGGTAATTTAAAATTTGAATTTTTCTATTATTTAAATAAAAAAGAATTTTACATTATAAAATGCCGTATTTGTTAATTTTAATTTTGGTCTTTCTAATTTATTGTTCATCATATTTTAATTTATAATTGAGATTTAAATTAATTTATATTCTTTTAATTTATAATTATTCATTTTTTTATTTTATTTATAAATTGAATTTCATAAAAAAAATTAATAATGGATGAAATTAAATTATTTATTCAAAAACAAATTAATTCATCAAAACAACTTCCTAAAATAATTTCAACAGATTTAAATTCATTAAATAATAATTATGAAATATGGTTAAAAACAATAAAAAGTTCAATGAGAGGATGTAAATATAGAGAAGCAATAAAAAAAATAGAATTAAAGAAAAAAATATATAGTAAATTAAATGATTCTTGGAAATACCAAATTTTAGAAATAAAATGTATATTAAAAATAATAAGAAAAAAACTTTCTAAATATTCACAAGAAATAATAAATGAAAATCATAAACAAAATCATAGTATAAAATTTTGGTTTAATGAAGTATTTTACATATTAGAATATTTAACTATAAAAATAAGACCTGATATTAATAATAATATAAATATTGATGAAGAAAAAAACTTAAATATTATTGAATATATTGTTCAAGCACATTTAAATACTTTATATACATTATGTTTATATTCAAAAATAATTGATGAAATTCCACAATTATGTACTTATTTTGCAATGACTGATAGATTATTTTCTTATATTAATTTTACTAGAAATCCTAAAACTTTAAATTTATTTCAAAAAATTCTATTATTAAGAGCTAATTTGTATATAGAAAATCGTGATTTTGAAAATAGTTTAAAATATCAAAAAATTTCAATGGATGTTTGTTTTAGAGAATTTTTTTTATTAGTTGATTTTGATTATGGAATAAATTCAAAAAATATTTCTTTAAATGATAGAAATAAAAATTTCATTTTTACTAATATTATTAATATGTGTCTTTGTTTTTATTTAAGAGGAATTTGCTTTGAATTATTAGGAAGTATCAATTTGTCAATTGAATCTTATAAACAATGTCGTTGGTTATGTGATAAATTTCTATATAAAATTCAACCTGAATTTACATTTTTTATGAAAAAAATTGAAAAAAGAACTATTATTTATTATAAAATATTTTGTGATATTAAAAAAACACTTAAAAAAGTTAAAGATGAATTAGAAAAAATAAAAGAAAATGAATTAATTAATCTTCAATTTAAAGAACATGAAGAATTTTTAACTAAAATTGCAAATGGTCAATCAATAAATAATTTTGGGAATTTAGAAAATATTTTAGAAAAAATAGGAAATTTACAATTAAAAGATATTGAAATTGAAAAATATAATCTTGGAAAAAGTAGAAAATCAAAATTTATATTATCAACAATATCAATAATAAATAATTTATTAAGTGATGATTTTACAGATGTACTACAAAGTATGAAAAAAATAGAAATAAATAAAATGGATAAAACCACTAAGAAATCAATATATAAAAAAATTGAATATTTAAAAAATAATAATAGAAGTAAATCAATTGCAGATCTAAAAAATTCACATAAAAGAGTAATAAGTGCTTTTAAATTAAAGACTCCAAATTGTAGTAGAAAAGGAATTTTATATCTTAAATGTGATTCAAAAGGTATTAATAATATAATTAATAATTCAAATCATAATAATTTTAGTAATAATAAAAATAAAACTATTAATCACAAAATACAAAATAAAAGAAATCATTATAGTATAAATTATAATTTATCAAAAAGTCATTTAGAAAAAAAGAAATATTTAGAAAATTTAAGTAGAAAAGAGATTGATTTTCATAAAAAAAATTTATATGCAAAAAGATTTGAAATTGATCCTGATGTGGAAATATTTAATAGAAAAAAAGTAAATATAGATGCTGAAAAATCATTTAATTATAAATTATTATTAGCAAAATTTCAAATAAATAAAAAATCAAATTTAAAAGATATGATTAAAAATAATTTAATTAATACAAGACATTTTAATGGTACTAATTCTAGAAAAAGAATATATTATCAACCATTAACACCATCATTAAATAAAATAAGAAAAAATCAAAGATTATCATTAACTTCTCAAAGTTTTATTTCTAATTCAGAAATTAAATTAAAAACTATTAAAGTTGATAAAGATTCAATTAATTCTGGTAATATTAATATTATTAAACAATTAAATAAAGAAACTTATAATATTAATAAAACAATTGAAGCAAAAAATAAACTTTATAAATCATGTTCTGCAAATTCAATCTTTAAAAAATAAAATTTTATTAAAATAGTATTTAATTTATTAATTAATATAATGTATTTAAATAATATTATTTAAATCTTTTTTAAGAAATAATAAAATTTAATTAATAAATATTTATAAATAATAATATTTTTAATCTACCAAATACGAAAAAAAAAATATTAAATGAAATTTAATTATTAGGAATATTCAAAAATCTAAAAAGAATTTTAGAATCTTTATGTTTTTGTTTAATATTATTTTCAGCAAATAAAGTTTCAATTTTAGGAAATTTAGTAAAAGTTCGATTTTTATTAGTTTTATCATGTATACTTGAAATAGCTCTTTTTTCAAAATTTCCAATAGTATTTAATCTATTTTCATTTTTATTAAACAAATTTCTATTTTTAACTCCATAAAAATCACCATAAGTAGTTTTACTCATAAATTTATTATTTCCATTAATTTCAACAGAATCAATTTTTTCTTTAAAAGAATTAATTTCATTATTTTCACTATTAACTAAAGGTAATAAATGTTTCATTAAATAAACTAAAATAGAATATTTTTCTTCTTTACTGAACTTTTCAAAATTTCCTTTTTTAATTTCTTCAATATTAACATAAATATCTTTTTTATTTCTAAATTCTTCATCATTTACTAAATCATCAATAACCATTTTATATAAATTAATAATCCCTTCAAATTTTTGTTGTTGTGACCTTTCTCTATCTCTTAAACTTTCATAAACTCCTTTTAAATTTTGATAATCTTTAAATAATTTAGTATACATTTTTTCAAATTTTTTAAAATTTTGAAAATTATTATTATTTGTCATATTTTCATTATCATCATTTATAATTAAATCATAATCATCTGAATTATTATTATTAGTATTATTTTTCTTAGATTTTTCTATTTTTTTATCACATGCTTTAACCATATCTAAATATCTTTTATTTTTTTCTTGTAAAATATGTTCTACTTTTTTATGTGTATTTAATTCAGTTTTTAAAGCAAAAATTTCTTTTTTATTCTTTTCTCTTTCTTTAAGTAAATCTTCAATTTGATAACTTTGTTCTTCTAATTCAATTAATAATTGATTAGTTGTTAATTTTGAAATTTTAGTATTTAAATCTAAATTATCTAAATTACTTTGAGCCATATTTTTTTGAGCATTTTTTATATGATCCATCATTTTTCTTTTTAAATTTGTAAATTGATTTTCATGTTTAATTTGCATTTGTTTTTGATATTCTGCATCAGCTCTTTTAATTTCATCTATTTTATCTTCTAATTTTAAAATTGCTTCATGTTGTCTTTCATTTAATTTTAAAATTATATTTGCATTATCTACTTTAGTTGTGTTTGTTTCATTTAAATTTTTATAATATCCTATTTCATTTTCATATTTTTTTTCTACTTCTCTTTTTATTGTTTTATTTTCTTTTTTTAATAATATTATTTCATTTTCTAAAGATTCCATTTTTTGATCTTTTTCTTTTAGTAAATCTAAAAGATTTCGATTATCATTTTGTATTTTTGTTATTTGACTATTTTTTGATTTTTCTTCTCTTACTTGGGCTTCTAAATTTCTTTTTTCATCTTGTAATGATGTTACTTTTGTATTTAATTTTGATATTTCTGCTTCAAGGAGTCCTATTTCATTTTCTAATACTGATGACATGTTTTAAAATTTGATTTTTTTAATTAAAAAATTTTATTTTTTTATTTCAGTTAATATTTAATTATATTAAATATTAAGTAGTAAAAAATATTGGATGAGTTTTATGAATATTTATATAATGTTTTAAAATCAAAATATTTATTATTAATTATAATTATTAACTCTATGAATAATTTATATTTTTAATATCCTAAATTTTTTATATGTTTTTAAATATTTCTTAAATAAATTAAATATGAATGATAGTGAAAATGTAAATCATGTTTTATTAAATAATAAAGAAGAAGAAAAAGAAGAAACAAATAATAAAATAAATATTAAAAATAAAGATAATAAAATATATAAAAATAACCATATAATAAAAGGAAATATTTAAAATAGTATATAAAATAATAACAATTTAAAAAAAGGTTTCCAAATAAAAAAATGTAATAAAGAAGAATATTCAATAATTGAAGAAAATGTGATTGAAAAATATATATATACTGTGAAAATAATAGATATGAAATATTTCCAAATGAAATTGATCCAAATGTAAAAAAAATAATTGAATTAGATTTTAATTCTTTAGGCAGAAATGAAATAGCAGAATTATTAGTACAAGATAATTTACTATCAATTAGACAAAATAATAATAAAATTTCAAAATATAATTCTATTATCAAAGAAAATGAAAAATAATTCAAATTCTAATTCAAATTCAAATCCTAAAACAATAAATAATTATAAAATAATAAAATGATATCAATAAAAAAAGAAATGGAAAAAGAATAAAACATTATACATATTAAGGAGAATATTTAGATAATTTAAAAGAAGATAAAGGAAAATATATATTTGAAAATAGAGTAGAATATAAAGGAGAATTTAAGAATAATTTATATAATGGAGAAAGAGAATATAAATGATCAATTGGAAGAAGTTATAAAGGAAATTTTAAGGATGGACTTATGAATAGTATAGGAATACATAGATGGAAAGCTGCTATTATTTATATTGGTTATTATTTAAATGGAAAAAAAATGGAAAAAACCATATACTTCACCTTCAGGAAAAAAATTATGGAAATTGGATTAATAATGAACCTCATGGAAATGGATATTTTGAAATTGATTCTGATAAATATAATATAGTTTTTAGATTTGGAAAAATAATTAGTAGTAAATGAAATAAATAAGATAATCATTATGAAAAAGGTGATTTATTTTAATTTACAAAAGATAATTTTTTAGTAAATAATACTACAAGAAATTTTGCATTATATTTATGTAAAAAAAATTTAAAAATTTAATTGATATTCTGTAAAATATACAAATTATAATTACAAGTATTTTTGTAATTGTGTTGAAGATGAAAATAAACAAGTTATTCCTTGTAATAATTTTCATAGTACCAGATTTAAAAAATTGTTCATATCTTTTATTAGTAATATCCATTTCTCTTTGACTTACTTTTTCTAAATTTTCAGGATTATTTATAAGTACTAGGTTGAAGTTTAAATTTTCCTAATGTCATATCAAGGTAAACAATTTTCATATTTTTTACATTTAATGGTATTCTTGTATTATTCTTATATCTCTTATTAAATAACAATCTACTAAACGTCTATAACATATTTTCATGAATTTTTTTCAATGTTTACTTTTTTAATAGGATATTTTATTGATCCATCTATTTATGTTGTTTTAATACCCATCATTGCATTAACTATAATATTTGAGAAAAATTCATTTTCTAGTCCCATTAATTCACTGCTTAAAGAAATACCTAAATTTTTTTTTAATAAATCTTTATCCATATATTATCTTTTTTTATTATAAGATTATTTTATATATTTTTTACTTCTTCTTTTTATTGGATATCTAAAACAAGAAATAACATTTATTGGATGAATTTTATTTTGAAACAATCGATTTCCACTTTTTAATTATTCATTTTAAGAATTAAAACTGTTATTTTATCATCTCCAACTTCTCTATCTTGAATTTGAGCAAATTATACTAAAAATTTTTTTGCTAGATGAACTATTTGAATAATTTTAATTTTGTTGCTCCCTCATTTTTTATTGTTCCATCTCCAATATCATCAACTAACATTTTATCTAAACTTTTTGTTCCTAAACAAGTTTTTACTATGTTAGATATAAATTGAACTGCCATTACATTTCCTTGATTGATATCAATTATGGTTTCTCTTTCTCCTTTATTTCCTTAAAGACTCATTTTATTTTATGAATGATATTTTTATTTGAGAATATTTTAATTAATTTTTTTAAATCTAATAATTTTTTTTATTTATAATTTTTAGATGAATTTTTTATCAAAATAGAAATATTGATGTAAGTTTTTGCAAATTTAAATTCAAAATTATTGAAAATTTTAATATTTTATAAAATTATGAATATGAATTACCTTCAATGATAAAATTAAATGAAGCTCAAAAAATTTATTTTTAAAAATTTAATTTCTTATTCACAAGATCTTTTAAAAGAAAAAACATTGAATTTAATTTGGATAATTAGGGAATTTTACAATGCTTTTTTTTGATAAATAATTATTTGATATAAATCAAAAACCTGAATATGATAAAATAAATTATCTTATTGTATTTTGATGAATTGACAAAGGATTTTTATTTTATTATATTAATTATCTAAATGATTTCTAAAAATTGTTTTCTAATTAAATAAAAAAATTTAATAAATATAAAAATAATAAATAAATTATTTAATCATAAATGTTTTTAGAAATTGGACTAATATATTCAAATTCATATTCATCATTTTCATATTCAATATTTTGCAATTTATATTAATCTGAATTAGGATTTAATAAATGATATGATTTATCATTATCACTCTTCAAATCTTATAGTAAATAGATAATTAATATTATTAAAATTGGATAAATATTAATTAAAATTATTCTAAATATTGAAGGGAAAGTTCGAAAAACTCCAATCCATTCCCCCTGCCAGCGAACTGCCTGAGCAAAAATCCAATACCTCCCATTGGTTAATCTTTTTTATACCAAGGTAGGTACCTTGGATTTTTGCGCTGGCAGTTCGCAGGCAGGGAGATTGGAGAGGAGTAAAAAAACCCAAATCATATTGCTTCAATTTATTCTTTTTATAATATTAATTATAGTTTATCTTTTATAATTAATTTCAATTTAATATTTAATTGTTTAAAATTTTTTGAAAAATAAAATTATTAATTATAACATT
>JAJMZS010003625.1:0-11150 GCA_023807205.1 Isotricha prostoma | reverse complement strand
ATTTTAAATTAAAATTTGAAGGTGAATATTTAAAAGGAATAAGAAATGGAAAAGGAAAAGAATATGATAATGATGGTAAATTATTATTTGAAGGTGAATATTTAAATGGAGAAAGAAATGGAAAAGGAAAAGAATATGATTATAATGGTAAATTAAAATTTGAAGGTGAATATTTAAATGGAAAAAGATGGAATGGAAAAGGAAAAGAATATGATTATTTTAAATTAAAATTTGAAGGTGAATATTTAAAAGGAATAAGAAATGGAAAAGGAAAAGAATATGATAATGATGGTCAATTAAAATTTGAAGGTGAATATTTAAATGGAGAAAGAAATGGAAAAGGAAAAGAATATAATTATGATGGTAAATTAAAATTTGAAGGTAAATTTTTAAATGGAGAAAGAAATGGAAAAGGAAAAGAATATGATAATGATGGTAAATTAAAATTTGAAGGTGAATATTTAAATGGAGAAAGTAATGGAAAAGGAAAAGAATATTATTATGATGGTAAATTAAAATTTGAAGGTGAATATTTAAAAGGAATAAGAAATGGAAAAGGAAAAGAATATTATTATGATGGTAAATTAAAATTTGAAGGTGAATATTTAAATGGAAAAAGATGGAATGGAAAAGAATATAATAAAAATAATCAAATAGAATTTAAAATAATTAATGGAAATGGAAAAGGAAAAGAATATGATAATGATGGTAAATTACAATTTGAAGGAGAATATTTAAAAGGAGAAAGAAATGGAAAAGGAAAAGAATATGATAATGATGGTAAATTAAAATTTGAAGGTGAATATTTAAATGGAAAAAGATGGAATGGAAAAGGAAAAGAATATGATAATGATGGTAAATTAAAATTTGAAGGTGAATATTTAAAAGGAGAAAGATGGAATGGAAAAGGAAAAAAATATGATTATAATGGTAAATTATTATTTGAAGGTGAATATTTAAAAGGAGAAAGAAATGGTAAAGGAAAAGGAAAAAAATATGATTATAATGGTAAATTATTATTTGAAGGTGAATATTTAAATGGAAAAAGATGGAATGGAAAAGAATATTATTATGATGGTAAATTAAAATTTGATAGTGAATTTGTAAATGGAAAACGATGGAATGGAAAAGAATATTATTATGATAAATTAAAATTTGAAGGTGTATATTTAAATGGAAATAGATGGAAAAATAATATTATTTAAATAATTAATTAAATTTTATAATTAATTATAAAATTTTTTTTAAAAAAATTTTATCTTAATAACATAATTTAATTACAAATATTAAAAATTAGAATAATATTATAATTTTATTATTCATTAATTATTATTATTATAATTAAAAAATGAAATCTCACCTCAAAATTTATAATAAAAATATTTTAAAACAAGCATCTCAATTTCAAAAAAAAATAATAAAAAATTCAAATAACAATCAAATAAAAAAAAATAGAACATAAAACAAAAGAAATTTTTGAAGATATTGTTGAAGATATTGACATAGAAGAACAAAATTTAAATGAACCAAATAATAATAATAATAAAAATAAAGAAAATAACAACAACAATGATGAAAATAAAACTGAAAAAAAACAAAAAATTCAATCATCAAGATTAAAATTAGATGATAAAACATTATTATATTCAGAAAATGGAATAAAAAAATATTATGAAGATATTAGCTCAATAAATTATAATAGTAATGATAATGAAAAAAAATTTAAATAAATAAATATCATTATTTAGAAATTGGCATATTTTATTATTTCCAAATTATGATATGGAATTTTTTATGAATAAATTGGTTCATTTAGGAAAAAAACTTTCATGTAAATCTTAAATGAGTAGATTAAAAAAATTTATAAAGGAGAAGAATCATTTGATATGAAGATCAAAATAATATTTTGGAAAAAGGAAGAATTTTAAATGAAAAACCGGAATTTCAAAATCCAAATAATAATAATAAAGATAATAATATTAATAAAGATAATAATAATAATGAAAACAAAAATAAAAATAATGATAATAATAATAAAATAAAAATAACAAAAATGATGATTTAAATATAATGAATAATTTAAATAATATTTTAGAAGATTTAATTTTTGGAGATGATAAAAATAACAAAAATAATAAAATTCAAAATAAGTTAAATAAAGATAATAAAATTGAATCAAATAATACAATTAGAGATGAAGATTTTGAGAATTTTAATTATGATTCAGAAGAAGAAGAGAAAAATAATATAACAAAAAATTTATTTGATTCAAAGATTAAAAAAAGAACTTTTTCAGAAGCTTTTCCAGAAACAAAAAAAAAATGAAAATTTAATTTCTAACAAGCCAAAATTGTAAATAATTATTATAAATATTAATACTTAACAAAAAATTTTTAATATTAAATTCTTTTTTAAAACATTTTTCGAAAATATTTAAAATTAATATTATTAAATAATATAACATAACATAATATAATAAAAAAAAAAATAAAATGACATCTAAAAAAAGAAACCGAAAAAGAAGAGGAAGACAAATATTCAGATATTCGAAATGAATTAAATTTATCAATAGAAACATCAAATTTTTGAAAGAGCAATAATATTATGTAAAAACTTTTATTTTTTCTTCCATCAGAAACATATTCAACATTAATAGACATGTACATTAAATCATATAATTTATCAAATGTAATAACCTGTTTAAAAAAATTATTATTAATTTCTCCATATTCTCCAGAAACAATTTTTAAATTACATCAATTTTTATTCCCAAAAAGTTTATTATCAATGTAAATTTCATGAACAATAGAAAATGATTTTGATATTCTTAGTCAAATGCACAATGAACATATGTAAAATAAAAAAAGCATTTTAATATAAAAAAATAAACATCAAAAAAAAAAAAATTTTTAAAAAAAAAAAAAATCTCATTTTAAAAAAAACTCAAAAAAAAAAAAAAAACTAAATTTCACTAATAGCTTGATCAATTTCTTCTTTCATATGAGCATAAGCTCTATTTCTAGTATCTTCAGCATCTTGAATATTATATTGATCTAATTGATCTTCATCATATTTATCTTTAGCATCTTTTTCTCTTTTCATTTGAGATAACTTTCTATTATAATTTGAAGTTAAACAATTCATATCTCTAATTTTTTGTTCATGTTCTGCTTCTAACATACTTCTCATTCTATTAATTGCTAAAGTCTGTTCTGCATATCTTCTCTCTTCATCTCTTTCTTGTTGTGCTTTTATCTCATTTTCATATTTTTGTTGTTGAATCCATGCATTTTGTTGTAATGTTTGTAAACGCATTCTATCTTGATATTCTAAATCTTCTCCATCAAATACTTTTAAACCTGATATATTGTGATCATTGTAATATTCATATTTACCAAATCTATCTTTTGTTCGTTTCATTTTTTTTTTTATTAAATTTTTTTATTTTTTTTATTTTTTTTAGAAAATATAAATTTTTTTTATTTTTTATTTTAGTTTATTTTTTATATTTAGAAATTTATAATTAACTCATATTTACTTTTTTTATTTTTTTTTTTGTTTTTTATACAAAAAAAAAAAAAAATAAAAATTTTTTGTTTAAGAATTATTATTTTTTGAATTTTCTTTAATTTGTGTTCTTCCTTCATTTATTGTATAATATTGAATATATCTTATATTATCAAAATAATCTTTTTTCATTTTAGCATATTTTACCATTTCATGATCTCTTTTATTTTCACCAACTAATGCACCAATAACAGTTTCAATAACAACATGAAATTTATTTTGATAATCATTAATAAAAAATTCTTTAAATAATCTATTTAATTCTTTTCTTTTCATTTGAATAATTTCATATTCAATTTCTGAACTCTGAGCAGCTAAATCAGAAATTTTTTGAATAATTGGATTTTCTAAAATTTTACTATAAGGATTTTTTTCATTTAAAACACTTCCAATATTTTTAATAGTAACATTACTTTGATTAATATTTTTTTCTGCAATTTGAATTTGATTTAATTTAATTTTAGGTAAACTTTTACTATTTAATTTACCTTGAATTGAAGTTCTAAATAAAGTTCTTTGATTATCAAATTTATTTTGTTTATTAATAATTTCAAATTGAATATCTAATTCTTTTCTATAATTTTGTATTTCATTTTTAATTTCATTTATTATTACACTTCTATGTGCAACTTCAAATAAATAATCAATTGATATTTGATCTAAAAATGTTGGAAAATATGATAAAATTATTTCTTGATCTAAATTCCAAATTGCTTTCATTATCCAAATTAAACCTTCATTTCTTATATCAATTCCTTCATATAATTTTTTATGATAATAATCTGATAAATATTTAATTTTTGAATCTAATATTATTTTCTTTTTTTTATATTCTTCTTTTAATTTTTCTAAATCTAATTTATACATTTTTAATTTTTCTAAATTTAATTTTAATGTTTCTTCTACTTCTTTTTTTTTATTATTTCTTGTTGTTTGTTCTTTTAATTGTAATGTTTTTAAATAAAAAGTATCATTATTATCTTTTTTACTTTTTTTCTTTTGAAAACTTTTTTTTGAAGGAGTTATTGAAAATTGTGATTTTCTTTCTTCAATATGAATAAAATGATTTTCTAATCTTTCTGATATTAATTTATGAAAAAATTCATCTGAATTTAAAAAACTAATTTCCATTTCATCATTATGAATTTGTTTTAAAGTTAAAATCATTTTTTGATTTATATTATCTTTTTCTTTTTTTATTTTTTCAACTTCTTTTTTTAAAAATGATATTTCATCTTCCATTATTTTTTCATTTTTCATCATTTCATATCTTATAAAAAATTCTCTACTTTGATTTGATCTTATTTCTTCTTGTTGTTGTTCTTTTGTTAATTTTTTTTCTGTTTCAAAATTTATTCCAATTCTTTTATTATTTACTTCTTTATTATTATCAATTTCTTCTTTTTCTTTTATTATTCTTATTGAAGAATTAAAAATATTTTGTAAAGGATTTTCGTCAATTGTTAAATGATTAATTAATTCAATTTCTGAATTAATTGATGGTAAAATTTTATCAGTTGAAAAAGTTTTTAAATGTTTAATTTTTGGTTTAAAACAATTTTTTGAAACACTTTTATTCATTTTTAAAATTCTTGAATTAAATGTTACTCTTAAAGAAGGTAAATTTAATTTTCTTTGAGATAATGTTGGAGAATTTAATGACATTTAATTATTTATTTATAGAAGAAAATAAGTTAATTTAAATTTTAATTTTTTTTTTTTTATTTTAAAAGACTTATTAAATAAAAATTAAAATTATTTTCTTTTAATACTTTTATTTTATTATTTTTATAATATTATATTTTTTGTTTTATTTCTTATTGTTTTCAAGTTGAGGATCATATCCTAAAATTAAATTAGTTTCATGTTGAATATTTTTTTGATTAATAATTCCATTACCAAAAGTATATTTAACTTCTTTTAATTGATCATTATCATCTTTATCTTTAACAAAATATCCTTTTCCATAAATTGTATTAATTGGTTCTCCTTTATAAAATTTATCAGGTGAAATAATTTTAGTTTCTTTTATTTTTTTTTTTAAAAATTTATTATCTTCATCATCATTTAATTTATTTAATAAATTATTTAAAATACTAAAATACATATTATCATCAGGTTTATTTTTATTAATATAAAATAAAATATAAGCAGCTCTATTAATAATAGTTTCAGGTTTTTTTTTAGAATAATTAGAATCATTAAAATAATACCATTCATTATTAATTTTACATGAACAAGTATAATGACCTGAATTTAAACTTCCAAAATGATAAATTACAGAATATAAATCAAAATGTTCTCCTTTTAATTCTAAATTTTCAGTTGGATATTTTATAAAAGTTGTTATTTTATTATGATAATGAGATGCAAATTTAAATCTTTTTAATGATATTATTAAAACTTGAGGAAATTTATCAAAATTATTTTGTTTTAAAAATAATTGTCTTGATTGACAATATGCACAAGTTAAAGGATCTTCTAATTTCTCACTTACTAAAAATAATTTAAAACAATCTTCTAAATTACTTTCAATTTGTAAATTTTTTTCAACTTGATCATTTTCATCTAAAACATCTTCTAATTTAATTTCCATAACATTATTAATATTATTTTTAATTAATTCATTATCATATAAAAGTTTACAAAATTCAACATGAATTATATAATCTAAATTAAATTTAAGTGATTTTTCTATATTTGGATTTAATAAACAACCAGGACAAAATTTATACCAAGGACAAAATGCACATTTTCTAAAACGAGAATTTTCTATTTGTTTTGTTACTCTTATTATAAAAGGATAACAACTTTTTACTTTTTCATTTTTTGTTCTCCACCAAATTTCATTATCTGATTTATTTGGTGATGCTAAAAATTTCCTATTTTTTTCCCATATTAAATCATATAACATTCTTGCTGTAAAATTCTTTTCTGTTGTATTAAATATTATTATGTCATTTGGAAAATTAATTTGATTTATGAAAAATTTATTAAATAAATAATTGTCTTCTGTTATTATTGGGTAATTATATGTTATTTGAATTGGATATTCAAAATTTTGTATTGTTTCTGATATTGATTCTATTGTTTTAAAAGTTCTATTTGGATAAAACATTAATGTGTTATCTAATGATAAAATTTCATTTTCTGTTTTTATCTCATTTAATGTTTTTGTATTGTAAATTTGAGGAAAATTTTTTGGTTCTGTTTTTAATGTATAATTTGATAATATAATATTATTATTATTATTATCTTTAATTGTATTATTTGATGTTTCTGTTGATAAAGAATTATTATCATTATTATTATTATTATTATTATCATTATTATTATTATTATCATTATTATTATCATTATTATTATTTTTTTCTTTTTCTGTTTCTGTTTCTTTTTTATCTTCTTTTTGATAATTAAAAGGCACTTTTATTTCTTCAATTCCTTTTGAGTTTAAAACTTCAAAAACATAAACTGTAGAATTTTCTTGATAACATTGATCAATTGTCATATCTTTACTTACTGGAACAATTTGACCAGTTTCTTGAGAACGAGTTCCAAATATAAAACTTGTATATGTTCCTATATTATATTTTTCTATATTATTATCATTTTCTAATTCTAATTTATTTATTAATTTATCTTTGTCTGGTTCTAATTCAAGTGATTTAATATTTTTTATTCTTTCTATAATTGTTTTTATTTTATGAGTTTTATTTAATGTTAAATTTAGTTTTATTGGAATTGAAAAATAAGAATTTTGAGATTGTTGACGTAATTTTCTTTGTTTTTCTTCTTCTTCTTCTTTTTCTTTTTCTTTTTTTTGTAATTCTAATTTTTCTAATTCTTCTTTTGATAATGGAATTTCTTGTGTTATATCTTTTTCTTTTTGTTTTGTTGTTGATATTTCATCTTCTTCTTTTTTCTCTTCTTCTTTTTTCTCTTCTTCTTTTTTTTCTTCTTCTTTTTTTTCTTCTTCTTTTTTTTCTTCTTCTTTTTTTTCTTCTTCTTTTTTTTCTTCTTCTTTTTTCTCTTCTTCTTTTTTTTCTTCTTCTTTTTTTTTTTCTTCTTCTTCTTTCTTTTTTTTTTCTTCTTCTTCTTTCTTTTTTTTTTCTTCTTCTTTTTTTCTATTTTCTTCTTCTTCAATTTTTTCTCTTTCTATTTTTTCTTTTCTTTTTTTTTCAATTCTTTCTTTAACTATTTTATCATATTTTTCTTGTTCAGCTAATAACTCAGTTAATTTATTATAAGAATAATTTTTCAAATTTTCAATTTTTGAATTTTCTGAATTTTTTAAATTAAAATCTCTAAATTCTTCATTAATTTCATCATAATAAATTTTATAAGTAAAAGGTAATCTAAAAATAACAACATTAACATCAATTAATTTACTTAAAGGAATAGGCAAATATAAATTATTACAAGTTTCAAAAGTACTTTTTGATTTATGACATTTTTGACAAGTTAAAATATTTTCTAATTGAAAAGAAAAAATAGCATTAATAAAACTAGTACTTCTTCTAATTGAATTAGCCCAATAAATATTACTTAATTCTTCTTTAGTATTATTTAAAGCAATTTGATCATCTGGATTTGGAATATATAATCTTATATTTTTTAAATTTAATTCTTCATGTAATTCATCTAAAACAAAATTTAAAAACTCATTTGCATCTTGTTGATTATAATTAGAGAAATCATCTCTTATTTTACCAACAATTTTTTTTAAATTTTTTGGACTTTTTGATTGATTTTCTTTCCATTCTTCAATCCATCTATATTCAAATAATCTTTTAAATTCATCAAAAAATTCTCCATTATTATTAAATTTTTCATTTCTATTTTTAAAATATTTTATATTTGGATTTAATATTATATCTTTTAATATTGGTAAATTTATTAATGATTGACAGACTGAATTAAAATAACATGTATTACCCATATTATTTAATCCTATTGGAACTGGAATATGTGGTTTTTTTTTCCTTTCTTCTTCTTCTTTTATTCTTTCTTCTTCTAATTTTTTTTTTAATTCTTCTTCTAATTTTTTTTTCTCTTTTTCTTTTTTTTCATATTCTTTTCTTCTTAATTCTTGTTCTTTTTCTAATTCTTTTTGTTTTTTTTTATATTCTTCTTTAATTTTTCTCGTTTCTTCTTCATTTTTTCTTCTTTCTTCTTCTTCTAATTTTCTTAATTCTTTAATTCTAATTTCTTCTTCTTTTAATTTTTCTAATTTTTTCTTTTCTTGTTCTTTAACATAATCTTCATTTTCAAAATATTGCATTTGGATAATATAAGAATGTTTATCATCAAATTTACTATCAACAATTAAAATACAATAATGATAAATTCTCTCACTTTCATATGTACTATTTAAATTACTATTATGAAAATTTGTTTTAGTATAAAAAATAATATTTGGATTTTCTAAATGTGAATAATTTGCTTTTTCTATCATTTTATTTATTAATTCTAATCTTGAAACAATATGACTTCTTGTACTTCTTTTATTACCTTCATATATTTTTTTTAATATTAACATTAATTCATTTAATCCTGCAATTTGAGAAGGATTATTTTCTTTTTTTTTTAAATAATTATATATTTCTTTTGCTAAAAATATTTTAATATGAATTGGATAAAATTCAACTTCTATTATTTCACCATTTTCATTTTTAATTTTTAAATCTTTTTGACCAGGATGATATTGTTCATTTTCTTCTTCTGTTAATTGAGTTATATCTTTTTCTTTATAAATAATTTTATTTAATGTAATATCACTACCTTCAATTTTAAAATATTCTTTAAAAAAATCATATATTTTATTTGGAACAACATAAAAATCAGTTTGATAAATTAAATTTGGTTTTAATAATTCTTCTAAATATAAATTTTTAATACAAATTTTATCTGTTTTAATTATTGGTTTTTCATCAATTTTATCATTTAAATATTTATCTAAATTATTAATAAAATCTACATCAACTGCATAAAAAAATCTTTCATTTTTCATTTTTTCTTTACATATTTCATCATATGATTTTCCTTCTTTATAATGTTCTAAAATTGCTTTTATTATATCTTTTTCAAATGCTTTTTCGTGACCTGATATATAAGGATATAAATTTAATTCATCAAAAGAATTTGATATTGATTTAATAAAAGTTGTTAATACATTTGGTTCAACTGAATCAGTAAAAATTTGAGTAAATTCATCTTTTGTTAATTTTTTAATTTTTGGTTTTTCTTTTTCATTTTCAAATATTTCTTCTATATTTTTACCTGGAATTTCTTTTGTATTTGGAAATGATAAAATTTCAAATGATAAATCAATTCTTTCTTTTTCAGTTTTTGCTAAACAAATTCTATATAATAAATCAACAAAATTTATTCCATTAATTATATTTTTTAAAGTTTTTTTTTTAAAATATCTTAAAATTGCTTTTATTAAAATTGGATTTATTTTATATTCTTTTTTTAATTTTATTTCTAATTCTTCAGGCGAAAAATCACGAGTATATTTCATTAATCTATCCATATACATTTCTCTATATTTATCTTCTATTCCTTTTTTTGTTTTTTCTTTATCAATTTTTGGTTTAACACAATCACAATAATAATTATATTTTATATTTTTTTTATTTATTTTTGAAGAAGGTAATAATAAACTTGATCTCATATCATTTATTAAATCTTTTATTGTTGTACTAATTTGATTTTTTAATACATTTAAAAATTCATCTTTGTATATTACTAATTTTGATTTTTTTTGTACTTTTGTTCTTGATTGTATAAATTTTTTTATAATTATGTAAAATGATTTACTTTTTTCATGAGAAAAATATAAATTTAAATTATCTTCAAATATTTTTTCTTCTACATAATTTTGTTGATTAAATAATAATTCAGCAATAAATTTTATTTTAGATTGTTTTATATCTTCAAAATCATATGGATTAAACATTGTATAAAAATATTTCAAATCTGAAAAACTCATTTCATTTCTATATGAAAAAAGGGTAAAAAGACCTATTAAAAATTGAGGATTTATTTCTTTTATTAATTCATCTCTAAACATTTGAATATCTATTCCTCTTCTGTAACTTCTATGATTAAAATAATTTTCAATATTTGGATTATATTTTTGAACTTTTTGATATATAATATCATTTGAGATTAAATTTCTTCTTCCTAAAATTAATCCCATTAATATTATTGAATTAAATAATTAGATATACATTTATCAAATTAAATTTTTAAAAAATAAAATTGAAATAAATAATATTATTATAATTAAAAAAAAATTATAAAAATAATTGTTTAAATATTAGTATAAATATTAAAATGAATAAATCAATAATTAATATATTGAACATATAATATTAATTTTTTTTTAAAATAGTTTTCATTTTTATGTGTAAGTTACTATAAATGTTGATTTATTCGTTAAAGTAATTAAGTTTAAAACTAATAAAACAAATATTTGAATAATTCACCATTTTTAATTTTTTTCTAATTATAATTGGTATCCCTACCCATATATATTAAATATTAATTATTTGTTTATTTTTTTTATTTTAAAATTT
>JAJMZS010003624.1:0-11158 GCA_023807205.1 Isotricha prostoma | reverse complement strand
AAAAGTTATAAAATAAATAAATAATATAATAATTTTAAAAAATAATATAAATTATATATATAAATTAGAAAAAATATATAATTTTAATATAAAATCTATGTTTAAATTAAAAATAGTACATTTAAATTAAAAATTTAACTAGTTCAATAATATATTTTTTAATTATATTATTTATTAATTTTTATTTTTGTATCATATATAAATTGGAATTATTTATTTGTTTTTTATCTTTCATTATCTTAATTTCAATTTTTATTTTGGATTATTTATTTTTTGTTTAATTATATTTAATAATAATTTTATGTATTTTTTTTTTTATAATTTTTTATCAATATTACATTTTACATTCCTTATCGAAAAGAAATAATGTCTTATTTTCTTTGGTTAATCAATTATTTTGTTTTATTATTTATATATTTACTTTTTGATTGAATTTTTATTTATTTCAACTTTAAATATTAAAAAGCAATAAATTAAATAAAAATACCAAATATCCTATTCTCTAAGAACTTTCTTCATTTAATGTATTTTTTTTTCCACAAGAAAACTGAGAATGATAGGAAAGAAAGTGATAATAAAATAACATATAAAAATAAAAGAAATCAAAGATTAAATAATTAATAAAAGATTTTATTTATTTGTTAGAATGTTATTTATAAATATTTTTGTTGAAACTCAACAAAATATTTTCTTTAAAGATCATTAATTTAAAAAAAAACTGTAAAAAAAGGAAATAGATGAATTAAACACATTATATTTATTAATTAAAATGAATTCATTTAATAAATACTCAAATAATTACTTATTCTAATTTAATTCCATTTTCAAATTAATAATTCAATTATTCTCATAATCTTATAGTTTATACCTAATTCTTTTTGAAAAATATATTTAAAAAAGTAAATAAAATATATTATAAAATATAAAAAGAATATTGATACAAACTTTTTAATAAAATTAATACACATTTAATAATGAGTTATTATTTAATCCTTTTTAATTTAGATACATAATATAATAATAAAAAGTTCATTTTTAATTAAATTGAAAAAATAATTTTTTCATGTTGTGATGTTTTGGATTAACACATAAATTTGAAAATTTTATAATTTATAAAAAAATTGATATAAAAAATAATGAATTTAACATTGAATTGATTGAATAAATTAATTATTAAATTACTATTCATTATCAATTTTAATTAGAGTTTTAACCAATGTAATTTATTAAATATTTTTTTCCAATCATTATTTTTTTTTAAAATTAATCAACTTCTCAAAATTTAAAGCTTAGTTATTGAGAATATATAAAACTTTTTTTAAATCAAATTCTTTCATTTATTTTGTAAATTAATAAAATTTAAAAATAAAAACTATCTAATTTATACTTATAATAACATATCCTAGATGATTATAAACTTTATTACCCATTTTTAATCGATAAAAAATATCATAAAGCAATTAAATATTGTTTAATATATTTAAATAAAATAAATTTATGTTTTTTAATATAAATTAATTTTTTAAAATATATTTAATAGAAAAAATTTAGTTTTTAATATTTTTTAATTTATTTATTTAATTATTCTTTTTGGAAGTGAACTTTTAGGAGGAAGTTTTATCATATCTCCAAAGATTCTATTTTGTTTTAATGGTGAAAACACTATTCTTCCAGAAAATGGTGTGAAAGTCATTTCACCAAATTTGATATCTCCATTATTTAGAACATATAAATCAACTCTTACAAAAGCAAATCCTTTTGATAATTTTTGGCTTATTTCAACTAGTTCTTTTAATTTTTTAGGTTTTGGAATTTCTTTTTCAAATGGGGGATATGTATCAGTATAATTTAATCTGTTCCACTTTGTATCAAAAAATGCTATTCTTCTTTCTTTTTTAAAGCCTGAAACAAATGCAATACTTTCAACTCTACCATCAAAACAATAAGCTTTATAATCATATAAATCTCCATTATTATTATCAACATACTCTTCTGCTATAATTCTTGGTTTAATATTCATATAATGTAATTCAAAACCATTTCTAAAAGCAAAATTTACACTCATCCATTCTTGTTGAGCAATTTTTATTCTTTTCATATTAAAATTTTTCTTATTATGTACAATAATATTCATACCTGAACCATGATTAGCTTTTAAAGCAAATTTATTAGGTAAAGAATCAAAATTAATATCTTCATCTGACTCCCATACTTTTAATAAAGGTATTACATATTTTTCCCCAATTTTTTCTTTTATATAATTTTTAACTAAATATTTATCACTTAATAATGTTTTTATTGGAGTTGAATCATATAATTTTAACCATTGTATTTTTTCATTTAATGTTTTAGGATTATCTAAATCTAAATCTTCTTTATTTACATTTTTATACCAAATTTTTAACTCTTTTTCGTATTGTTCTGGTGGTAAATTTCTATAAAAATTGTAATCTCTCACCACTTCTTTAATTTCGGTTCCTAAATCACATACTTCATTAAAATAATCTATTCTTTTACATATATCATCATTTTTTTGTTTTTTCTCGTTATTTTTATATCTTGAACTAATACAATTTAAATTAAATATGAAATATAAAAAGTTAAAAAAAAATGTAGTTTTCATAATTAACTAAAATAATTTATAAAGAGTTATTTTTATTTTATTTGACACTAAATTTTTTTAATTATATCTTTAAGATAAGATTAATAAAATATTTTTTTTATCTAATTTATAAAATATAAAAAGGCAATCAAAGTAAATATATCAAAATAATAGTTTACTTTACAATATATTATATAAAATTTTAAAAATAATAATAAAAAATAATTATACTAAGATTCTTTTTTCTTAAAAAAGACAAGTACACAAATTATCTATTCTTTTCATATTTCCTCGAAAAAAATTTATATTCATTTGTATATTATATATTTTTAAAATATTTTCTATTAACATTTTTAAAAATATCAATTTTTGTTGTAAGATGAGTTAGTATAGGAAATGAAAAAATATAAAATAAATTAAATATATTTTTTAAATAAGAATTTAAAATGAATAAAATAAATTTTATTAATTTTTGACCTTTGATTATTCCCTATAATATATAATTTTTATTCAACAATTTTATAATTTTATCAATTTTTCATTTTCAAATTCCTTTAAATCCTTTCTTTCATTTTATATTGATTATATTCAATTTTAATAACTTTTTATTAAATTTAATTTCATTCTTATTGTATTATCTTTTTTTAATGTTTTATATTTTATTTTTAATTTTTCTTAATAATCTGTACATATAATTTTATAATTAAATAATATCTTTAATGATTTTAGTTATCAAATCATTTATGTTTTATTATAATTGTTTGATTTATTATATTATTATAAGATTAAAATCCATAAATTTCTCTACAATAAAATAATGATTAATGAATTAATACTTTGAATTTAAGTGCAATTATTTAATTTTTAGCTAAATTTATAATTTTTATTTTTAATCTAAGATTATGACATTTTCATTACATTATAATTTTCAAGTTTTAGTTATGAAAATAAAGATATAGATTTATGAATTTTTATTAAAATGTATTTAAATATCTAAAATAATAAAATAAATTAGGAAAATTAATTTTAAATATATCAATAAAGATAATGAATTTATAAATTTAAATGAATAAATTACACATTTTTTTAATATCTTTTTTTATAATAATATTTTCAGCAATATTAAGAACAGATTTAAAACATCATTTTTATACTTTTTTCCAAGCTGCTTATAGAATGAAAACTTCTCATGATGATTATAAAATATTTTTAAATGTAATTATGAAAGGGAATCCATATTTAAAAGATATTCCTAGAAAATTAATTCAATATGATAAAAAAAAATTTGATTTTCAAAAACAATTTCATGTAGAAACATTAATGATATTAAAAGATGGAAACATAATAATAGAAGAATATTTTAAAAATAATACATATAAATCAAAATTTAATTTATTTAGTGCAGCTAAAACTTTAACTTCTTTAGCAATTGGAATATTACAAGATAGAAAATTATTAAATATAAATGATCAAGTAGCAAAATATTTAGATTGGTCACCTTTTAAAAATACTACAATTAAAAATGTATTAGAAATGAGTTCAGGATATGAAGATCCATTAATTCATTGGTATATTGATATGGCTTATGATTATTTTGCTTATAATATAACCGATAGATGTAAAAATTACAAAGTTAATGAAAAATTAATACCTGGAAAATATTTTAGATATTCTAATTTAAATACTCAAATTTTATCTGAAATTATTAAAAAAATAACAGGGATTCCAGCATATAAATTTATTCAAGATAATATTTATATAAATATTGCAAAATTTGATGGTTTATGGAGTACTGATAGAGTAAATAATGTTAAATATTTTTGTTGCTTATTTATTAATACTGAAGATTTCCTTAGATTAGGTAAATTAATTTTGGATAAAGGAAAAGCAAATGGAAAACATATTATTAGTGAAAAATATATTCATGATATGTTTATTCCTAATGATAAATTAATTGATAGTGAATATCCTACAGATAATAATTATTTTTATGGTTTACATGCATGGACTTTAACAGTTAATAAAACAAAAGTAAATTATTTAAGTGGTTTGCAAGGTCAGTATACTTTTATTTTTTCAGATTATAATTTAGTTGTAACTATGTTTTCTTCTGATGAGAAATCAGGAGGGAGAAGTTATAATGAACCAATGCAAATAAAAATAATTCAACAAATTAAACAAATGTTAAATTTAGAATAAAATAATTTAGATGATTTTTTTAATAGAATTTATAAATTCCTTAAATTATTATGAAAAATTAAATATTATTTTTGTTCATTTTAAATTCAAAAATTATACTCACCTCCTTCATCTATGGGATTTTAATTTTCTTTATTATAATATATTATTTTTGAATCTAATCAAAAAGTTTAATAATCCAATAATTAAATTTCAGTAAATTAAATCTAAAAAATTTATTATAATATGGTTATTTTATTGAATTTTTTTTTAGATTTTTAAATGATTAAATTAGGATTCAGAATTAAACAAATTAAAAAAACACATCAAACATAAAAATTTAATATATTTAAAATTTTTATATGTTTTTTTTACTTTATTTATTTGAAAATAATTTAAAAAATGAAAATTAAAAAAAAATAAATAAAAATATAATAAATAAAATAAAAAAAAGAATTCAATTTATAATAAAAATGGTATTATTTTATTGTATAAAATATATTTAAAATAACTACTAATATAAAACAAATAATAAATTTAAAAAATATTAGTTTTAATAATTGTATATTTTTATTTTATTTTGTAGTATATTTTTTTTAAATTTTTATTTTTTTAATTTCGGATTATCTAATCATATCATTTTATGAATCTTTATTTATAATCTTTTTTGTCTAGTCAATTTTTGATCTCTTTTAAAATTTGAAAATTTCTTTCATTAAATTATATTTTTTGTTCTAAGTAAAAATGTTTTTATAAATTTTAAAGGTGTCACAATTTTTTTATATAATTCTCTTAAAATTTTAGCATTGTCGAAGGGTATTTATTTATTCTCTTTAATTGGATATTTCAAATTATTTTCTTATAGATGCTTTATTACTATTTATTTTTTACATATTTAATATTTTTATAATATAAAATTCATTGATATTATTTATAAATTGGAAATATAACAAAAAGAATAAAAATATTCCATTTTAAATATAATTTAAAATAGAAAAACCTTATTCTAATATAATGTATTTAATAATAATTTTAATACAAAAATAATAATGTATAAATATTACACATTTTATAAATAGTAATAATATAATATATTAATTATTTTTAAAATATATATATTTAATAAAATTAATAAATTTATATTAATTTTCTTTACAATAAATATAATTTAATTTCCATCATTATATATTTATTCTAAATAATATTACCTTCATAATATCTTAATATTTTAAATTCAAATAACTTAGAAAAATTCTCAATATATTTTCAATTATATAAATTTATTTAAAAAAAAATTTAACTTTATTATAGGAGTATTATAAATTATATTATATTGTATTTAATAATAATAATCAATAAATGATAAATTTATAAAAATAAAAAAATATATCATTTATCATATATATTAAATAATAAAATGTTTTTATTCAATAATTATTGTATATATTTCATTTTTTTATTTGTGAACATGCATTTTTATAGTTTTCACATATTTTTTGATAAAAATCTGTTTTTTTGGCATAGAACCACCATAAGTTACATTGTAAAGTAAATCTATTTTTCCAAGGCTTAAGCCCAGTAAAATGTAGGATTAAAGGATTTAAATATACTAATTTTAATTCTTCATAAGAATATTTATATTCATATCTATATTTTTTATAAAATTTTTCCAACTCTTTGATACCATTAAAATTAAATGTTCCAATTTTTGCTGGTAAAATTCCTATTTTATTATAACATACAGCATTTATAATAGCTTGATCATGAAATGGAATTGTTTTAAGTTGTTCTTCATTATCTTTCATAAATTTATTCATTTTATTTATCATATCATCTTTTCTAAGTTCTTCTAAATTTATCAATAATACTCCTGAACATATATAAATAGTGTTATTAGGATGAAAAACATCAATATTTGTTTCAAGAAATCCTTTATAATAATAATTTTCCATATCTATAATATACATTTCTTTAAGATCAGAAAAAGTTAATGTATCACCATCTAGATATAAAATTTTATGAATATTAGGAAGTAAATCCGATAAAGATAATCTATAATAAGCTGGAGTTGTTAAATATCTGACAGTTTTTGCAGTTTTATATTGATCTTTCATATCAATAAATTTAATTAAACATTTATTATACTTTTTTTCAAGACTTTTAATATTTTTTTTATTTTCAATAGAAAAATTAAATGGATGCATTATATAAAATATATAATTAGTATAAAAATATGAATTTTCCATAATAGATGTTATTGCAACAATAGTTGGATAAGCATATCCATCATCAAGAGCCATTGCAATTGGAATTATTACTTTTGAATTTTTAAAATTAAATTTTACATTAAATAAATTTTGAGATTTTAAAAAACTTCTTATTATTCCAAAACAATATGTTGGTTTCAATATTTCTAAAGAATAATAATATGACAAATTTTCATATTTAAAAGTAAAACTTCTTTCAAAATATTCTTCCCTAAAATAAAAAGGACCTTTAAAATTTGATTCTATTTTACTTTTTAATAAACATTGTAAATAAGAATCGCTAGAATTGGTTGGCCCAAAGAAATTACATTCAAAAATTATTTTCATTTCTTTTTCTTTAATATTTTCTGATTCAAGAATAATTTTAAATATATTATAAGTAATTATATTTTGTGGAATATTTTTTGCTTGTATATCTAGGTTTATTATAAAATCATTTATGAATTTTTCATTAAATATAATATTGGACAAATAAATATTCTCAATATATAATGGAATATTATTTAAAGAAGTGCAAATGACTATTAAAAATATATATTTCTTAATAAGCATTTATTTTATATTTATAATTAATGATTAATTAAAATAAAAATCTTAATTAATATTTGTTTATTAATACTTACATAATTAAAAAATAATTTAAATATCTAATAATAACCGGAAATAACATCAAAATATAATAAAAGAATTTCAAAATTAAAATCTTAATAATAGAATGAAATAAAAAAAATGGGTCATATTTCTTTTTTTGTTTATTCATCATTCAATTGACTCATTTTAAATTCAAATCTTTAATTTAAATAGATATAAACAATAAAATATATATTATTTTTTTTCTATGTTTTAATTAAGCAAAAGTAAATAAATTAATTTTAAAATTATATGATGGTCAGAAAAAACTTCATTCAAATTGTGAAATTCTTTAGATAAAATTTATTATAATTTCATCGCTTTTAATTATAAAATTAATTTTAAAACATTTAAGGAAATATAAATAAAAAATAAATTATAATCATAACAAAAAAAATAAAAGGAAATATAAAAATAAATTAATACTTTCAATATATTTAAATTGTAAAATTAAAGCATAATAAAAAATACTATTAACAATTTCAACATGGAAAAAAAATGATTATCATAAAATTATAGAAACTTTTTTAATAAAATTTAGAATTACAATGGAATTCTTTTAATAAAACATAATATTTTTTTAAACCTATTATTTCTTTTTTTATTGAAACATTATATATAATCAATTTCATTTCTAGAAATATCTATTTCTTCTGTATATTTTTTTTTCTTGGAAATTGTTTTTGAATAATTTCTTTTGTATTCCTGAATAATAATGAATTTTTATTTCATTGAATTGTTAATAAAATAATCATATTTATCATTTTCATAATGTTGTTACAAATTATCAATATTTTGTTATTGGAATATAAATTCTATAGAGAAAAATATTTAATTAGTTTTTCATTATTCAAACTCTAATTATCATAAATATCATAATGATAATAAATATATTATTTAATATTAAAAAGAAAAAAAAAATATATCTCAAGATTTATAAATAATTTTCCTGAACATATATAATATCATTATAGAAAAGAAACAATCTATATTTATATTAAGAAAATCCTTAAAATAATCATACATATTAAATATTATATATTTTTTTGAGGTCATCAAAAGTTAATGTAATATCTTCATAATAATTTATTTTATTAATATAGGAATTAAATAAGATAAATAAAGTCTAAAATATAAGGCAAATATTCTTCTATATGGAGATTAATTAACTTTTTAAATTTAAACAATTTAATAAAATCAATTTAATATTTGAAATTATCAATTTTCAATAAACCCTTAATTATCCCCGATAATAAATTTTTATATCCTGTATATTAATTAATTATTTTTTTTTGGAAATCTAATTTCCACAAAATCCAATATTTATCAATTAAATATCAAAAGTATTTAGTAAAATTAATTAGTATTAAAGAATCAAAAATTAAATTACCAAGAATAAAATATGAATTTTTCATTTAATTAGAAACAATTAAAAAAATATTTTATTAAATAAAAGAAAAAATAAAATTTAAAAAATGAAAAAAAGAATGAAATTTTTATTTTTATTCTTTTTATTTAAATTTTACAATTTAAAAATAATATATATTTTTTCAGAAGATTCTATTTTTAATCAGAATAAAAATTTTACTATAAATAACACAAACTTAAATATTTCAGAAAGTGAGGAATATATTATTAAAGGAAATTGTGAAAAGGCAAGGATTATTATTAATGCAAATTATATTACTCTTTATTTAATTGGTACTCATTTAAATTCAGGAATAAAATCCTTAATTACAATTAATAAAGGAAAAAAAAATATAATTATAAATTTAAATGAAGCAATATTATCTAGTAGTTTTAATTCTGGGATAATAGAAATGAAAAAAGATTCAAATTTAATAATAAATTCAGAATCATCAATATTTAAAGGAGGTATTATATTAAAAGGGAAAAAAGAAAGTTTGATAAAAATTAAAGGATTTTTTAGTTCATTAAATAAGATTAAATATATTGACCTATTATTTTACATATGTGAAAATTTTATTTTATTAAGTGAAAATGATAGAAATAATATTGATTATATTAATATTGAAATTACTACAGAATCAATTTTAAAGCAAAAAGAATTTAATAATCCAAATTCATATTCTTTTAAAAAAAATATTGTTGAACAATCTTCACAAATATATAATAAAGAAACAAATTTTATGATTAAAATTCAAAATATATTTGAAAAAGAAATTGAAAATAAAGAAAATAATACATTTTATTTAGATTATCTTTATTTTAAACATGTTAATATTGCAAAAGAACAATGTGAAGAAAAAATATTAAAAAAATATAATATTTCTTTTAGACCAAAAGTTTCAGTTATAATTCCAATTTATAATGTTCAAAATTATTTAATAACATGTATTGAAAGTATTGTAAATCAAACATTAAAGGAAATAGAAATAATTTGTGTGAATGATGGTTCAACAGATGATTCTTTATTTATTCTTAAAGAATATTCAAAAAAAGATAATAGAATCATGATAATTAATCAAAGAAATAGAGGATTATCTGAAGCTAGAAATACTGGAATAAAATATTCAAAGGGAGAATTTATTTATTTTTTAGATAGTGATGATTATTTAGAAAAAAATGCTTTATTTGAATTATATAACTATGCTAAAAAATTTAATCTAGATATTATATATTTTCAAACTTCTTCATTTAGAAATAATGAAGTTATTACAAATAATGAGAAAAATAATAATTTGACTGATTCAAATTTTACTATAGATATAAATGATATTATGGAAGGAAAATATTTATATGTCAAATTAAGGTTAAGTGAAAAATATAGTCCAGTAGTTTGGTTATCTTTTATTAGAAAACAATTTTATATTAATACTGGATTATCATTTTATCCAGGAATACTTCATGAAGATGTTTTATTTACATTAACTGGAATTTTAAATGCAAAAAAAGCTATTTATATTACTAGAAAATATCATCATTATAGAATAACTAATGATTCAATAATGCAAAGTAAAAAAACTGTCAAAAATTTATATGGATGGTATATTTCATATTGTGGAATTTTAAAAATTTTAAAAGAAAACAAATTTGAAGAAAAAGTTATAGATGCAATTAAAATAACACATAATTATTTAAAACGTCTAATAAAAAGATATATCAAAATTATTTCTAATAATGAAAAAAAAATTTTATCAATAAAGTTAACAAATTCTCAAAAAGAAATACTTTCTTCAATTTTAAATCAATAATTTAAATTTATTTTTTTATATTGAATGATAAATTAAATAAATATATATTATTTATGTAATATTTATTTATTATGGATTTTTCTACAAATTATTTAATTTTTTTCTAATTTTGAAAAAGCAATAAAAAAATATTTAAATAATTTAATATGTGAAAGTGATTGAGTATATTATATACTTTAAATTGAAATAACCTATTATTTATCTGTTTTTTTTATTTTTATTTCTTTTTTAAATTTTTTATTTAAAATAAAAATATATAAATAATA
>JAJMZS010003623.1:0-11214 GCA_023807205.1 Isotricha prostoma | reverse complement strand
GCAAAATAAGGATGTAACATAGCTTCTTTAGGAGTAATTCTTTCAGCATGATCATAAATAAGCATTTTATTTAATAAATCAAGAGCATCTTCAGGACAAAGAGATTGATTTTCACTAGTAATAAATTTATTCCAAGGTTTTCTAGGATAATTCCCTAAAATTCCACTATAATGAGCCCCTAAATTTAATCCATATTTTTCAATATATTTAAATAAATCTTCAGTACCTAAAACTTTAGCAATTTTAACTAATTGATCATAATTATCATGTCCTTGAAAGAAAGGTTCTTTTTTAAATATCATTCCAGCAAACATACAACCAAGACTCCAAATATCTAATGAATAATCATAATAAATATCATCAACTAATAATTCAGGTCCTTTAAAATAACGAGAAGCAACTCTAACATTATAATCTTGATTAGGATTATAAAATTCTGCTAAGCCCCAATCAATTAATCTAAGTTCTTTTTTTTGATGATTAATTATTAAATTTTGTGGTTTAACATCTCTATGCATAATTCCCATTGAATGACTATAATCTAATGCAATTAATACTTGATAAATATAATATCTTATATCAGAATCAGTTAATGTTGGAAATAAATTTTTATAATCTACATTATCAATCCATTCTGTTATTATACATGGTGATTTTGATGATGGATCTCTTACTACATCTAATAATTTTACTATATTTGGTCCTCCTTTTAAATTTTGTAATATTTTTATTTCTCTTTTTATTTTTTTCTTTTTTACTGGTTTTAATACTTTTATTACTACTTTTTGATCATTATTTATATTTATTCCTTCATATACTTCTGAATATTTTCCTCTTCCTACTTTTTTTATTATTTCGTAATCTTCTTGTTTTCCCCATTCTATTTCTAAGTTTTCGTAATTTGAATATTCTGGTGGTTTATTTTTATTTACATCTGCATAATATTTTGGACCATTTTTTTTTGAATCCATTTTAAATAGTTTTTTTTTTATTTTATTTTTTTTTAGATTTTTAGATTTGATTATAAATTAATTATTTTTTTTAATAATTTAATATTTTAATGATTTAAATTTAAAAGTTATAATATTTTATTATATTTGAAACTATAATAGATTCAATTAATAAGATTTAAAACCGTTTATTTCCTAAATAATGAAATTCATTATTGTCTATTGATTCAGTAAAACTTTCATTATTTGCGATATCGAAAGGAGTATCAAATATATTTTCATTTTTATAAGGGACAATATTATTTGATTCTTTTTTATTATTTATATTTTTATTATATTTTGTATTTTTAAATTTATATTCTAATTTTGCAAATTTTGGAAGATTTAAAGCAGTTAATTCAAATTTTTTTTTATATTCATAATCTTCATTTAATCTATCAAAAAAATCATAAAATAATTCTATATCTTTTGTAAGTCCATATTTTTTTTCTAATTCAATTCTATTTTTTGATAAATATATTTTCTTATAAAAATCTAACAATGTAATATTAAATAATTCTTCGTATTCGTTTGAATTATTTAATTCTTTTATTTTTTTTAATATTTTTATCAATAATTGTTTATTATATTCTTTTTTTAAATTTTTATAATTTTTTTGAATATCTAAACTTAGTATTTCACTCATCTTCTTTTTTAATTGAATTCTTAAATCTTTAGAAGTTTTTACATTCTTATCTTTATAATTTATGAATTTAAATTCACTTTTTTTTGAAAATAATTTCTTTAATAATGCATTAAAAAAGTGAATTATAAAATTAAAAAGAGATATCTTTATTCTATTTCTTATATTATCTAAATCAATTTTTGAATGAATTTTTCTTTCACTACTATTTCTTCTTATTCTACCTTTTCTTTTTTTTTCCAAAGTAAAAATATTAGTTGATAACAAATTATTTTCAAAATTTATTTTTATATTATCATATTCAATCATATTTGACATTTCTTGAGTGATTTCTTCATTAGATAATTCATCATAAATATTTGAAAGATCTAAATTATAATTTTCACTATTATTCATATGACAATTTGGTTTTACTTTATTTACTAATAAAAATTATTATTATAAAAAGTAGACTTTTTTAAAAAGATTTAAAAAAAATAAATATTCAAAATTAACAAATTTTAAAAAAAATTAAAAAAAAAAAAAATTAATGATTTATTTAAATAATTATTTACTCATCATTATCATCACTTTCATCATCACTTTCAGCACCACAGAAAAAAAGTGCTTTACCACAAAATAAAGATTTAGTACAAGAATTAGCTTTATCAATACATTGTGGTTTAAATTTTACAATTTCTTCTTCATCAGGATCTTCAATTCCATCATTTTGTGAAATATTTCTTAATTCTTGATGAATTCTATATAAAAATCTTCTAAATGCTTCAATAAGACCATATTCAGTTAAAGCAGAAACTCTAAACATATCAATTCTATGTTTATTATTTTGATATTCTTCAATTAAACTTCTTCTACTTTCAATTTCTTCATTAAATTTATTAACATCAACTTTATCATATTTATTAAATAAAATCATTTTTGAATAATTTAAATTATTAGTTTTTTCTATTTCTTCCATTTTTTGTATTACATTTAAAACACTATCAAATGATTTTAAATTTGTTATATCACATACAAATACAAATCCATTTCTATCAATATATTCTGAACCTTCACCTAAAAAATCATTAAATCTTTCATCTCTCATATTAATTTGTTTTTTAACTGATTTTTGCATTTGTTTTTTTTCTTGTTTTACTAATTTATTTCTTTTCTCTGTTGAAGTTAACATAATTTCTCTAAAAATTTTACTCATATGTTCTCTTTTTTTTCTTATATTTGATGATATTATTAAATCTTGTGGTTTATTTAATATTGTATTATTTAATCCAAATACATCTTCTAATATTAAATTAACATAAGCCTTCTGACCATCATCTTTTAAATTTAATTTTAATTGATATGTATTTGTATCTGTTGTTGGTTCATAAATTGGAGAAAAAGTTTTACTAACTAATTTATTTATTATTGAAGTTTTTCCAACTTTACACCATCCTAAAAATGTTATTTTAATAAAAGGAATTTGTTTATCTTGAGATGACATTTTTTTATTTTTTTAACATTTATTAATTATAGTTTCATAATATAAAACACTTCTCCAAAATAATCAAAAAAAAAAAAAAAATGATAAAAAAAAATAATAATAATAAAAAAAATGTCAATTACTTTTCATTATTTATTAAAATATATAGTAATAGGAGATTCATCAGTTGGAAAAAGTAATCTTCTCCTTCGTTATGCTCATGATAGATTTAATGATGAATATCAAGCAACAATTGGAGTAGAATTTGGAGCAAAAAATATAGAATTAAATGATCAAATATATCGTATTCAAATATGGGATACAGCAGGACAAGAAAATTTTCGTTCAATAACAAGAGCTTATTATAAAAATAGTGTTTGTGCTTTAGTTGTTTATGATATTACTAATAGAGAAAGTTTTAATCATGTTCAAAATTGGATTGAAGATTGTAAAACTCAATCACCTAAAACTGTTCTTTTAGTTCTTGTTGGAAATAAAAGTGATTTAAATTCTGAAAGACAAGTTAATTATGATGAAGGAATGGAATTAGCTAATAAAAATAAAATGATTTTTTATGAAACTTCTGCGAAAACTGGAACAAATGTTGAAGAAATTTTTTTAAAAAGTGCTGAGAATATTTCAAATAGAATTAAAGAAGGTTATTATGATTTAACTAATGATGCTTGTGGAATTAAACAAGGTATTAATTCTAATACTCCTAGTACTATTTCACTTGATGAAAATGATATACCTCAAAAAAAAGGTTGTTGTTGAAAAATAACTTTTTTATATAATTAAATAACTATTTATAAATTATAAATTATAATCAAAAATATTTTTATAAAAATAATAAAACAAAAAAAAAAAAAAAGTAAAAAATAATTTAAACAATAATAATACCATTTTAATATTTTTAATAAATAATAATAATTTTTACCCTTTTATTTAATAAAACTTATTTTTAAAAACTCAACAAGAATTTAATAAATAGTATATTTATATTTTGCCTCATCTAAAGCACTAATAAGCCTCTTTTCATGTTCTGAACTTATAAATTCTAAAGTAATATTAATTCTCTGTACCATTAAATCAGAAGATAAAGCTTGTCTCATAGAAACACAATGATAAATATTAGTATTTGTACTAGAAATAAGTGATAATAATTTATTAAGTTCACCAACAAGATCAGGTACTTCAATTTCAAAATGAACTCTTCTCTTTTGTTGAAGTAAAACTCTATCAATTAACCTAGAGAATACACCAATATCAATATTACCACCAGAACAAACTAAGCATATTTTTTTATGATCTTTACTAATTTTTCCATTCATAAAAGCAGCAATACCAACAGCACCAGCACCTTCAACAATAGCATGATGTTTTTCAAATAAATAAATCATAGCATTATGTATTTCACTTTCAGAAACAGTAACAAGTGTTTCAGCATATTCTTTAAGTATTTCAAAAGGTGTTTGACCAGGTTCTTTAACTTGAATACCATCAGCTAAAGTTTTAGCAGATAAAATTACTCTTTCTCCTTTTTTAATACTTTCAACCATAGCATGAGCACCTTCAGCTTGAACACCAATAATTTTAATATTAGGATTAATATTTTTAGCAGCAATAGTAATACCAGCAATTAAACCTCCTCCTCCAATAGGAACAACAATAGTATCAATATCTTTAACATCTTCTAATATTTCTAAACCAATTGTACCTTGTCCAGCAATAACTAAATCATCTTGAAAAGCATGTACATAAGTATAACCTTTTTCTTTTTGTAATTCATGTGCTTTTTCTTGTGCATCATCATAAACTTGACCATGTAAAACAATTTGAGCACCGTAACTTAAAGTAGCATCAATTTTAGCTTGTGGAGCTGTTTTAGGCATACATGCAATTACAGGACAATTAAATGTTTTACCTGCTAAAGCTACTCCTTGTGCATGATTACCAGCACTACTACATATTATTCCTTTTTTACGAACTTCTTCTGGGAGAGAACCTATTTTATTGAAAGCACCACGAATTTTAAATGAACCTGTTCTTTGAAGATTTTCTAATTTAATGTATACTTCTTGATCATTTGTTGATAAGGGATATGATTTTATTAATGGTGTTCTTTCTGCTACTCCTTTTAAACGTTCTTGAGCTAGTTTTATTTCTTTGAAGAGATTTTCGTATTTTGACATTTTTATAAAATTTTTTATTTAGTCTATTTATACTATTTATTAGGTCTTGTATAATATTTATTATAAATAATCCCTATTATTCATTACTGTGAATTAAATTATCTATTTTTTTTAGTATTTTTTATAAAATTTATTTTTTTTTTATTGTTTTTTTAACAAAAAGGGAATTTGACATATTTTTTTAATAATTTAGTTGAAAATATAAAAATTATAATAATTATAATATTTATTATTATTATTTTTATAATTTTATTTATTTTAATTATTAATTTTTTAAATTTTCAATACAGTATAGTTATTATCAAAAATTTCAAATAAATCACTTATTTCATTTACATTAAATTTATCCTTATATTTTTTTAATTTATATTCAATATAATAATTTTTGTAAAAACGTCCAAAAGGAACATAAGCATATTCTTCATAATTATTATTAGAAAATATTTTTATTAATTGAAATATTTCTGAATTCTCTTTACATATTAAAAATGTTTTATTTTCCATAATTTCAACATATTTTAAATTACCTAATGATAAATATTGAAATATTTCATATGAAATTAAATTAAAATATATTAAATAAGAACTTTTTAAATGAATAAATAAACATTTTTCTTTTTCTAAATACCATATTTTTTTAATATTTGTAATTTTAAATGATAAGTTAATTGTATTTATTAATTCAAATGTTTTTATATCATAAAAATTTATTGAACTTCCAAAAAAATCTATTATAATATTTTCATTTCCTTTTTTTATTGAAATTGGGTAATAAAAATAATCTTTAAAAGATGTTTGAATATAATAAAAATTATTATATTTAGAAAATAATTTAATTATATTATCATTTCCTATTAATATTGATTCATTTAAAGTCGAACAAAATAAATTTTTACAATTTTCTAATTTTAAATATATAAAATATTTATTTAAATTTAAGTGAATTTCAATAAAAAATAAAGTAAATTTATTATTTAAACATAAAAAGAGTATTTCAGAAGTTTTATTTATTTTTTTTATCAATCCAATTTCATTATTATCAATAATCATTAAGGGATTACTATTTAAATTATCAAAGATTTTAATAGAATTACTTTTGGTTTTAAAAATTAAATCACCAAAAAAAAATATATATTCATTTTTTTCAATAAAAATTTTTTTTTTCATATAATTTTTATATGATAATAGTTTTCTATAATTTATAATTTTATTTTTTCTATTATTTTTATTTGAATCATTCATATTCATTAATTTTATTATTTTTGAAATTATAATAAATTAATTAATATTATTCCCAAATATTAATTAAAGAATCAGAAGTTCCAATAATAATAAATTGATTATATTTAATTATTGAGTTAATTATATTTTTATCAGATATATTTTTTTCAGAAATTATTTTTATCTCTTCATTCTTTTCATCAAAGATAAATTCAAGTAAATCAATATAACTTTTATAAAACTTACAACGACTTTCAATTCTAATTTTACAAGTTAAAAAATGATTTTCATTTAATTTTATTATATTATTAAATTCTGAATTTGAAAATAAATTTTCAACAATAATTTCTTTTTGATAATTTACTATTAATATTCCTTTAGAAGTTCCAATTAATAAAATCTCATTATTAATTATTTGAATACAATATATTAATTTTTTAAATTGTGAATTTATTATTGTTTTTAAATTAACAAATGTTATAGAATTTAAAAATATTAATTTATCTATTGATAAAATAACAATTTGATATTTATTTTTTATAGTAATATTAAAATTATTATAATTAGTATTAAAATTTAATGAAGTAACATTTTCAAATTTATTATTTTTATTTTTTTTTTCATATAATTTAACAATTCCACAATAAGAAGAAGTAATTATTTTATTTGGAAATAATTCAATAACTTTAAAAACTTTTTGACTAAAATCATTAATTCTTTGAAGTATTTCATAATTTAAATTATCATTATAAAGTTTATATAAAGCAATTTCATTTATATTTAAACATAAAAATATATTTCCATTTGATATTTGTTCATGATACATTATTGATGTTTTTTCAATTATTTTTAATTTTACTTCAAATGATTTTTTATCATAAATTATAAAATTATTATCATATGAACTAGAAGCTAAATCATAATTTAATAATATTGATAAATGTAATACTTCATTTTTATGTTCTTTAATACATTTAATAATTTGATAATCTTGAATAATTTTATTTTTCATTAAAATATATTTTAAAATAAAGTGATAATATCTATAAATAAAATATAAATAAAATAAATGGATAAAAAATTTCTAAAAACAAATAGACTTCCTAAAGTATATGATGATATAAGTTTTGATAATTTTAAAGAGTAAATATTATCAATTATTATAAAAATATAGTGCAGATTCTCTTTTAAACGAGTTTCTAATAACATTTCAAAAAGATCAACAATTAGAATTTGCTCCAAAAGTTATTGGTAAACATTTCGATTATTTAAATAAATTTACAATATTTGATACAGAACATTTAAAGCAATTAGTAAATACACATCAAAAAGAAGATAGATATAATGATATACTTCCTTATAAAAAGAACTTTGTACAATTATCTAATAATAAATATATTAATGCATCTTTTATTCATATACCAACTAAATATAATATAATTGCAACTCAAGGTCCAAAAAAAGAAACAATTAATGATTTTTGGGAAATGATTTTTTTAAATGATTGTAATATAATTGTTCAATTATGTAATTTTAAAGAAAATGAAAAAGAAAAATGTTTTGATTATATTAATATAAATCCTTTAAATTATGATTATAAAATTACAAAATTAAATTTAAGATGGAAAGACAATAATTTTCAAATTGAAGAATTAAAAGTATTAAACACAAAAACAAATAAAGAAAAAAAAGTCTATCATATATTTTTTTATGATTGGCATGATCATGGAGTTCCATCGGTTAGTTTTTCTTTATCAAGTTTTTTACTTATATTTGATTTTATTAATAAAAAAAAAAATAATAAACCTTTTGTTGTTCATTGTAGTGCTGGAGTAGGACGAACAGGATGTTTTATTGCAATTTATTTATTACATTATTTTTTAAAAGATAAATTAAATGAACCAATAATACAATTTAATATTTTTAATTTAGTAAGACAATTAAGAGAAATGAGATTACATTTAATTCAAAATGTTGATCAATTTTATTTTATTTATCGTTTTATAAAATATTATTTAGAAAATAATATATTACAAAAATTTAATATAGAATTTTTAGAATAATTTAAAAATATATTTCATTATTTTATTTTTTATTCACTATCAATTAATAAATCAATAATATCATTATTTGAAATTGCAATTAAACAATAACCAATTCCATTAATATCATTTTTTTGACATGAAATATAAGAATTGAATCCATTAAAATTAATAATTTCATCATTTTCTAAATTAATACCAAATAAACTATCATTTTTTCTTGATGAACATTGAAAAATAAATTTTGAATTCCATAAACAAAGACCTAAGTTAAAATTATTATATGTGTAATATTCTTTTACAATATCACCTTTATGAAAATCATATATAAAAATATAATTTGATTTATAATTTGATTCAATTAAAATTGATTCTCCATTTAATTCAGTTGTAATTATACTATAAGATTCAGTAAATGAATATTGTAAATATAAACTTTTCTTTTCAAAATCAAAAGATTTAGAACCGTTTCTTGTTCCAATAATAATAAAATATTTTGTTAATTTTCTATCAAAATATGTATCAAGAAAACAAACATTATTTGTATCATTTAATTTTCCAATTAAATTTCCTTTTGAATCCCAAATTTTTAAATAATTATCAAATAAAGAAGAATTAATAATAAAATAATTTTGAATATCAAAAATCATACAAACAGATAATACATAATAATTTTTATCACAAACATTATTAATTATTAAAATATTTTCTACACTATATAAATCAAATAAAACTATTTGATTATCTAATCCACATGTAATTATTATATCTTTTTTTCTTTTATAATCTATATAATGTCTAATACAACGAATTTCTTTATTAAAATTTTTTAAATGGGTAATTTTTTGAAGTGTATTTATATTAAATATTATTATTTCTGGACCATTATGATAAACTATTATATCTTCATTTCTTAATGATTTAAATGTACAAAATTGATTATCATAAAATGGATTAACTTTAATATTTGAAATTGGTAAAGTTTGCTTTATTAAATTTTTTGGAATTGTATTAAAATTTTGTTTTTTATTTAAAAATATTTGATTTTTTTCGTCTTGAGTTAATGATAATTTTTTTTTAAATTCTGCATTTCTTATTACAGAATATGATTTAATTATTTCAATAAATAAATTTATTAAATCATGAGTTATATACTCTTGTTCTATATTAATAATTTTAATAAAATTAAATTGAAGACATGTTTTTATATTTTCAATAATTTGAAAATTTAATTTTTTATTTTGATATTTTATATAATCTATACAGTTATTAATAAATAAAATTTGTTCTTTATTCATAATAACAAAATTATTATATATTTTTTCAATTACTTCTATATTTTTATTAGATTTATAAATGTTATTATTATTTAATCTTTTTTCTTTAAATTTAATAATATTATCAATAAATTTTTCAGCTTCCTTTACTTTTTCTTTTAAATTTAAAACCCAAGAATTAATATTATCTTTAAAATAAAAAATATTATGTCCATTATGTTCCTTACATTTTTCACATATATTAATTAAACAATCTAAACAATAACCATTAAATATTTCATTATGTAAAAAACAAGTAAAATTTATATCTAATACATTTTTAATTAAAATTGTTTTTATTTTCTTATCTTTTTTATTATTGCATTCTTCACAAAATAAACTTAAATTATTTGAATAATAAACATTATTTTCATTTAAATTTTTATTACAAAGTGAACAATAATATTTTATTTCTATTTGATTTTCAATAATATAATTTTTTAAAGTTTTTAACTGTGAATGGTTATTTAAACAACAATATTCTATTGAATTTCCATTTTCTAATGAATGATTAAAATTTATTATTAAAGGTATTAAATGACATTTATCACATGAAAATGCAATTTTTCTTTTTTCTTTTTCTTTATCACTTTCAATTTCCATTTTTTCAATTAATTCTATAGAAAATATATTATTTTATTTTATATAATTTAAATAATTATTATTAAATATGATAGTATATTATTATGAAAAAGAATTATTCAAAAATTATACTATGAAAAAAATTAAATTTTAAAGTTTATATGAAATTATTTAATATAGAGAAATAAAAATAATTTACATTAAAAATTTTAATATATTATCAACAAAAATCATATCAAAAAAAAATCATATCAAAAAACTTTTTAATTTACTTATTTTCATTTTTATTTATAGACATTTGTTCTTTAAAAGTTTTTATTTTATTAGAACTATCAATTTTTTCAATACTTTCTTCAAAAGAATTATTTTTAAAAGTATACATACTTCCCAAATTTCTAAGTCTAAATTGTTTATCAGTTAATTTAGGATTATGTATTGGGACATTATTATTATTTAATTCATTATCATTATTATTATTTTCAGTACTTGGAGAAGGTAATCCTAATTCACCCTTATTATATAATTATATATTTACATTATCTTTACTTTGACAACACCCACCCATTATAATTAATTTATTTTTGATTTTTATATTATTAATTTTTAAAATAATTTAAAAAGTATAAATATATAAAACACATCATATAAATATAATTGTTATTATTTCTAATATTGGTAGTAGATAAATTCATTTTTTTTTTTTTAAATATTTAAATAAAATTCATTTATAAAAGTGATATTATAGTATAAGAAAATAAATAATAATT
>JAJMZS010003622.1:0-11278 GCA_023807205.1 Isotricha prostoma | reverse complement strand
TAATAATGAATTAAATAAAGGAATTAAATTGATAATTAATGATAATTATACAACAAATTTAAAAATAAAAGAAACAATTATAGAAGCAGTCGATGTTGAAAAAAGAATAAAAGAAGAGGAAGAAAGAAAAATAAAAGAAGAGGAAGAAAGAAAAATAAAAGAAGAAAAAGAAAGAAAAATAAAAGAAGAAAAAGAAAAAAGAATAAAAGAAGAGGAAGAAAGAAGAATAAAAGAAGAAAAAGAAAGAAGAATAAAAGAAGAAAAAGAAAGAAGAATAAAAGAAGAAGAAGAAAGAAAAATAAAAGAAGAAAAAGAAAGAAAAATAAAAGAAGAAAAAGAAAGAAAAATAAAAGAAGAAAAAGAAAGAAAAATAAAAGAAGAAGAAGAAAGAAGAATAAAAGAAGAGGAAGAAAAAAGAATAAAAGAAGAAAAAGAAAGAAAAATAAAAGAAGAAGAAGAAAGAAAAATAAAAGAAGAAGAAGAAAGAAGAATAAAAGAAGAAAAAGAAAGAAAAATAAAAGAAGAAAAAGAAAAAAAAATAAAAGAAGAGGAAGAAAGAAGAATAAAAGAAGAAAAAGAAAGAAGAATAAAAGAAGAGGAAGAAAGAAAAATAAAAGAAGAAGAAGAAAGAAAAATAAAAGAAGAGGAAGAAAAAAGAATAAAAGAAGAGGAAGAAAGAAAAATAAAAGAAGAAGAAGAAAGAAAAAATAAAATATTTAAAGAAAAAGAAGAAAATTTAAAAAAAGAATATGAAGACTTACTAAAAAAAGAAACAGAAGAAAGAAATAAATTAGAGAATGACTCAATAAGATGGTCAGAATATGAAAAATTAAAAGTAGATTATCATTCAATATCTGAAATTCGTGAAAGATTTTTAGATTCATTAAAAAATGAAAAACAGACAATTAAATATTCAACAGAGCCAAAAATAAAATATCCATATAAACTAGGAAAAATATCAAAAGAGAGTTTAGATATAGCAATAAAATATTTTAACTGTTTAAGATATATAGCAGGAATACCATATGACGTAGGAATAAATAAACAATATCAAGAATTATCAGAAGCAGCAAGTCTATTAATGGCAATAAATAAATTAATGGCTCATTCAGGTCAACCAAAACCAAATAAAATGGATGATAAATTATTTAAATTAGGAGATAAAGGATGTAATAGTTGTAATATTTGTCTTGGTTGTTACAATTTGATAGATTCAATTAATTGTTGGATTTCTGATTCTGGTTGTTTTAATACAATGGGACATAGAAGATGGATTTTAAATCCTCCTATGAAAAATACTGGATTTGGATTGGTTAGTAAATATTCTTCTATGTATTGTTTTGATAAAACTTTTGAAGATTCTGAATATAAAAATGTTGCCTGGCCTGCTCAAAATATGCCTATTGAAGTTTTTAAAAATAATGATATTTGGACTATTTCATTAGGAAAAATAATAAATTGTAATGATATTGAAGTTAATTTGAAAAATTATAATAATGGAGAAATTTTGAAATTTTCCAACAATTGTAACAAAAATAAATTTTTAGTTTTAAACAGTAATTATGGACAAGTCGGATGTATAGTTTTTCATCCTAATTTATGTTATAAAGATGGGGATTATTTTAGAGTAGATATAAAAGGAACTAATATTGCTATTTCTTATGATGTTAAATTTTTTTCTGCAAGATGTATTCATGAAACAGAATTAATTGGTAATATAAACCCAACATGTATTAAAAAAGGAAACCAAACTTTTTATTGTAAAATATGTAATATTAAAACAAATAAAGAAATTGATATGATACCACATGATTATAAAATAAATGATGAAATAAAACCTACTTGTATTAAAAAAGGAATTCAAAATTTGATTTGTAATTTCTGTAATATTAAAACAAATAAAGAAATTGATATGATACCACATGATTATGAATATAAAATAATTGATAAAAATTCTGGGAAATGTGAAGGAAAGTGTAATTTTTGTAAAAAAATTATTAATTTTAATTCTCCAACAAATATAAAATTCTTTTGGAAAAATAATGTAACAACTGAAGGAGAATATTATTGGAGTTATTTACCTTCTAAAAATCCAATTGGTTCTATAATAAAATGTGATATTAAAATTAATGGAGATAAAAATTATAGAGATGTAATTTTTGAAGTTTCAGATAAAAATTTATTAGGTTTACCAGAACAAATTGAAGAATATAATGATTTACATGTGTTAAAAGAGGGAGATGTTGATTTAATTATTTATCCAAAATATAATCCTGAATTAAAATATACATTTTCTCTTCATTTAGGTTAAGAGGACTATAATTAATAATATTTTTTTTATTAGTTTTAATTTATAAAAATTTATTAAATTTTATATACTATAATGTATATTTTATTAAATTTTTTTTATTTGATTAAATGAAATTCCATTTGTATAAATAAAGTCTTTAACATTTAAATTAAAACTAATTTTATTTTTTGAATATTTTGGATTATAATATGCAGGACCAGGAGGAGTAAATTTAGATTCAGTATTATATTTAGGTTTTTTTTTCCATCTTGGAGAATATAATGTAAATAAATCATTTTTTTGATTGCTATTAGGATTAATTGGAATATACAAATTTTCAAATATTTTATAATTAAAATTGTTTTTTTTTTTCTCATCTTCTTTTATTTTATTCTTATATTTTTCAGGTTTGAATTTTTTAAAAATTTTATTTTCTTTATTTTCATTTTCATTATTTTCATTTTGAAAATTATATTCATATTCATTTCCTGTAATTTTATAATTAGGATTTCTCCAATTTGTATTAATTTCTCCTTTTTTATCAACTAATTTAAAATTACTTTTTTCAAAATCTCCAACATCAATTTTTAATCTTTTTGTAGGATTATCTTTTTTTTTAACATTTCCTTTAAAAAAATAACTTTCCTTATTATTATTTTTCCCAGGTTCTATAATTTTATCAAAATATTTTCCAGGACCAGGATTTGAATTAAAATTACAAAAATCTTTAAATCTTTCACTTTCAGAAGTAAAAAAAGGTGAATTTTTATTTTTAAAATTATCACTTTCTAAAAATTTAGGATTATAATCACAAGGACCAGGAAAATTATTTTTAGGTAAAATAGAATGATTTTCTTTATTATTAAATAATCCTTTACAAAAAATACTTTTTTTAATATTATTCATAATAGTTAATTTATCTTTTGAATATTCACAAGGTCCAGGTTTATATTTTTCTTTATATAAATTATCAAATCTTTGTGATTTTGATATAAAACCATTCCCTAATCCTTTTTTAGAAAAAGAAACTGAATTTTTTTTAAATGATGATGGATTATAAATTGTTGTTGATTCATTATTTGGTTTTGGATTGAAAATTGAATATTTTTTTTTTATTGGAGTTTTTACTAATGTTGTTTCTATTTTTGAGGGAATTGAACCTAAATTAGTTTTATTAAATGCTGTATAAATTGGATGATTGTATAAATGACCACTTTTTGTTGTTTTTAAAAAATAAGATTTTATTTCTGTTTCTATTGGATTTATTAATTCTATTTGAGATATTGTTGTTTGGAGATTTGAGTTTTGTAATTCTTCTAATGAAATTATTGACATTTGTTTTTTTTTATTTTTTTAATTTTATTTTTAATTTAATGTTTTTAATTTTAAATTTAATTTTATTTTTTTTATATATATTATATTTATTTGTTTATTAATTTATTATTTTTATTTGTTTATATTATCATAAAATGCTTTTAAAAGTTCTGATAATTCATCAATATTATCATCAAAATTATCTTCAGGTTTACTTTTATCTTTTGGATTATTTAATATATTATTTATTTTTTCAATAAATTTAACAATATCAGAATAACCTAATGCATTTTCTTCCATTAATCTAAAATAAACATTAATAACCCATTGTTCACTTGGTAATCTTAAATGATAACCTTTTTTACTTAATGCATAATTACAAACTGCACAAAATAATTCTAAATAATTTGTAAAATTTAATTTTTCAATTTTTTCAATTTTGTCATTTATAATTAAATTAATTTCTTTATTAAATTTTTCAATTTGTTCTTTTTCTGATTTTTTATCATAAATTGGAAGTGATACTGCAATATTTTTTTCATTTTCAGTTAATAAATCAATAAATTTATTTAAATTTTTATTTTGACAAAAATCATTTAAATTATTAAATAAATCTCTCATATCATCATCTGGAAAAACTCCAATAATTGCATTTCTTTCATTATGAGTATTAATTTTATTTATATTTAATTGTAATTTCATATGAATAATTTGATATATTAAAATATCTTTTAATAAATTTGTCATTTCTTTTTTTGAAAAATAAGCAATTATTGCTTTAATTGATCTTTGAAATTCTTCTCCTTTTCCAATTGAAGATAATGTTTCTAAATTTTTTTGTACTAATTTTAAATATAAGTAATTACTCTCTATGTTTGATATAAGTATATTTGGATCTGATATTGTTGATGTATTTTTTTTCTCTTTTATAAATGTGTTTACGTTATTTGAAAATATTTTATTTAGTTTTGGTAATATTTTATTATCGAAAATTTCTGTTAATGTTTCTTTTTTTTCATTTAAATCATCATATGAATTTTTAGATAATAATTTATTTTTAAATTGTTCTATATCTTTTTTTTTCAATTCTACATCAATTTCTATTTCATTTTCTTCATTTTGTTCTTTTCCTTTTTTATCTTTTCTTCTTTTTTTACTTTTTTTTTTATCTTCTTTTTCATCTTCTTTTTCTTTTTCTTTTTCTTTTTTAATTTTTTCAATTTTTTCAATATAAACATTATAAACTTGACTAGCAATTTCTTTTAAATTTTCTTTATTTTCATCTACAAAATTATCAATCATAGAATTAGGAATTAAATTATTATTTAAATATATAAAATCAGAAGGATTAATTCCAATACTTTCTAAAAGAGTATTAGAATCATTATTATCAATATTAAAAAAGAAAATAGAATTATAATTAGTAGGTAAATTTTTATTTAAATTATCATTTAAAATTCCTTCAAAATTTCCTTTTAAAACAGAAGAAATTAAATAATCTTGTAAAAAAACACCATCACTAAAATCTTTATCACTTTCAGCTAAATTTTTTAAATATTCTTCACCATCTTGTGTAATTCCAATATTTTTTAATTTACTATAATCAATATAATTATTTTGTAATAATTCACCTTTTAAATATTCATCTTGTGAAGAAGAATATAATGAAGATTCATATTGATTACTTCTAAATTCTCCTTTTAATTCTCCTTTTTTTATTAAATCATCAATTATATCATTAATTAACATTTCATCAATATCATATTTTGAAATTATTTGTGATACATTAATAGGAGTTATTGATGCAATTAAGGCAGGACGAATTTTTTTTTTTTGTAATTCTATATAATAATCTGTTATTATTCTTGATGGATATAATTTTGCATTTTTAATTGATGAATCATTTACTTTATCTCTTAATAATTTTTTCATAAAATCAATTGATAATTCAAATTTATTTGATAAATCTGCTATTGTAGCACTTCCTTTTCTTGTAATTATATTTATTATTTCATTTGTTATTTTATTTAAATAATCATTTGTCATTATTTTTCCATCAACTGATATTAAATTTTTGTTTTTATTTAATACTTCTTCAGTTTTTTTTTCTATTATATTTATTGGTAATTCTAAATTTTTACTTAATTCATTTGTTGATATTCTTTTATATTTTTTTATTTGTTCTAATATTTCAAAATTTATTTTTCCATCTACTACATATTCTCTTCCTGTTATTGTATGAAGTAATTTTATTTTTCCTCTATTTGCTATTTTATTTATTATTTCTACTACTGTCCTATCACTTAATTTAAATGAACTTTGTTGTCCTTGCATTTCTAAAAATCTTCTTTTTGCATCATTAAGATCCATTATTCAAATAAAAAAAATTTAAATAAAATTATTATTAAAATTAATTAATTAAAGTATAATTATTAAATATTAAATATAACAATATATTTAAATTCAATAAAAAGAAATTATTTTTATTACGTTTCATAAATAATGAACAAAAAGTATTAAATAATAAATTCTTTTAATATATAATAAACAATTATTATAAAAAATTAAATTCAATTAGTCTAATTTATTTAAAAATATTATTATTAAAAAATCCTATTTTCTTTCTTTTTCACCAATTTTGACAACTTTCATTTCAAGAGATCGATCATTTACTTCAACTGAATCAAGATTATATACTTTTCTAGGGAAATTTGCCATTAATTTATTAGATTTAAAATAAAGAAATAAAATAATAGCCAATAAAATTAAATAAATAATAATTCCAATTATAATAAAAAGAATAGAAAACATATCATAATTTTCAGTTATTTGACAAGAAGTTTCATATTTTTTTTCAGTTACATATTTAATTGCTTTATTATTTGAATATTTCCTTTTAGAATTAATTTTCAAATTATAAATCTTAATTAAATCTTTATCAAATTCATTTATAATATTGTCATTTGAATCATATTCAATATTATTTCCAGATATATTATTTGGATTTTGAATTAAACAATTATTATTTTCAATAGAAAAAATATTTTTTTTTGAATTAATGCATAATGAACTAATTGATTTAACTTCATTTGATAAACAAATTGGACAAATTGTTTCAATTTGCCATTCAAAATAATAATTGCAATTATCATTTTTAATAAAAATTGGTTTTTGAAATACAAAATAATTATTATCAATATTATTTTTTTGACATTTTAAAAATAAGAAAGTTTCTATTTTTTTATCTTGAATTTCAGTACAATTATCACCACCAGTATATTTTATAATAATTCCTTTATCTTTGTTTTCATCTACAATTTTAATATTTTCAATTTTATTTGCAATATTATAAAGAATTCTATTATCTTTCAAGCCATTATTTTTTGCCAAGAAAATATATCCATTATCTTCTTTTTTTTTAATATCTTTAAATATGACTTTTTGAGTTGCCAAAAAATTTAAATATTTAAAAGAAAAATAAAACTTATTATTATCCCTTAAATCATTAATAGGATAAAAAGAATTTAAACAATTTTGAGTTTTACATATCTTTTCAATAGTTTTTTCAATTTTTTCAACAACAAAAATTCTCATAATATTTTTTTGATTTATAACATTATGAATAACACATTCAGTTCTATCATCATTACTGAATGTAAAAGTAGGGCATTTAATACATTTATCAATATTATTATATGAAGTTTTAATATGATTTTCATCACATTTAATACATTTTTTTTCTGAACTTGAAAAATAAAATCCTGGAGAACAAATTAAACAAATATAACCATTTTCAGTTTTTATTTTTAAATTATTTGGACATTCTTCACATTTATATCCACCTCCTTCTTTTGTATTATAAATAGTTACTTTATTTATAATATTATTTAAAGCATTTATTATTATTTCATGTTTTCCTTTTTCTAAATCTATTTTTATCATATTATTTATTGGAGCTTTTAAATATTCATAATTATCAATTATTATTTTTATTGATTCCATATTTTGATTTCTTTCTACTTCAATATTTATTTCTCCTTCTTCATTTTCAATTTCAAATTGTTGATTAAAATAATTATTTTTTATTTTATTAAAAACTAATTTTTTTTTAATTATACCATCACAATTTAAGCAATTATCAAAATTTCCATTTTCAGTAGAATAAGTATAAGAAGGACAATAATCACATTTATAATAATCATTATCAATTTTTTTTTTAAAAAAACCACTTTCACATTTTTGACAATTAATTTCAAAACTATTTTTAGTTTGATTTTCAAAACAAAATTCATTAATTAATTTAAAATCAACTTTTTGTTTATTATTTTTATTACATTTATCATCAACAATTTGTATATAATCATTATCTTCACAATTAGGAAATTTAATACAAGAATTAATTCCAATACCAGTTTTACTAAAATAACCTTTTTCACAATTTTTACAAGTTGAAGTTTCATTATCAAAATATTGTCCTTTATTACAAATTTGACAATGATCACTTCCTTCATTTGATAAACCATTTTTACATTTTTCACAATTTAATGCTGCAGTTTCTAATCCAGTTATTTCAATATTTTTAATTGAAATTTTTAATTTTTCATCATCTTTATTTTTAATTTCCTTTAAATATTGCCATAAAAAAGTATAATATCCAGGTTTTAAATTTATTTTTATTTCTTTATATTCATTATTTAATGATGAGACTTCATCATCATTTATTTCAATTAAGTAATTTATGAAAAATTTAAAAATTCCATTTTTTGAATTATCTTCTTTTATTATTGTATCTTTTTTATATTCAAATTTTAATTCACCATTTTCTATTAAATAAAATGTTTTTCCTAATTGAACTCCATATGATATATTATTATTATAATTTATTAAATATGGATTTCCACTTATTAATTTTTTACCATTTTTAGTATGAAAATTTGAGCAATAATAATTGTCATTATTTGAATTTGTAATAAAGCATTCATTTTGAAAAGTATCAATTATATCATTATTCCATTCATTATATTGTCCATTTATTCTAAAATTTCCTCCGATTGAATAAGTATTTTTTGGACATATTTTACATAATAAACTTTTTGTTGTGAAATTAAATGTTAAGTAATATCCATTTTTACATGAGGAACATTCTAAATTTTCATTTGAATTTGGAATATTTTCTTTAAAAATATCACATTGATCTGGATTTGTAAAATATATTTTTCTCTTTAAATTTTCATTGCATGGAGTTAATATATATTTTATAGAATTTTCATTACATTTTGGTAATTCTGAATTAATATTTGATAATAGAATATATAAAATAAATAAATAAATCATTTTTTTGATAATTATCTTCTTTAAGTTAATTTAAAAATTTTATAAAGATTTTAATTTTAACATATTATTTTTATTTATTTATTTAAAAATTAATAATTAAAAATTTTGTTTGAACAAATTAATAAGAATTTAAAAAATTTTTATATTCATAAAAAATTAAATAATTATTTAATATAATATATATTTATCTTATATAAAAAATTAAAAGATGATAGAAATATTGAAGTTTAAACTTAATAATATTTCTTGTTAAAGTTTAATTTGGGAAATATTCCTTAATTAAAAAGGGTAGAGATATAATATATACTGTTAAAAAGATATCAAAAAGTTCAAATATTAAAAAATATTTTATAATGTCATGTTTTGTTTTAAAACAAATAAATAATCTAATTAATTAAGTTATAACAAATATTAGAAACATAAAATAAATTGTATATTTTTTGTATTTTGTCTTAATTGATTATTTATTTCATTTTTATATTTTTTTTATTGATACAAATAAATAATAAATTAAAGAATAATATTTATAACTTTGTTTATTTAATTTATTATTAAATATAAAATTTAGATATCACTATGTTGAATATTCATTATTTTTAATTTCTTCTTTATTTTCTTCCACATTTCTCATTTGAAGAGGCATATTTAATACTGGATTTATTTCACTATTTGATTCTTCTCCTTTTTCATCTTTTTGTTCTTCTTCAATTGGAATAAGTTTACTTTCAATATTAATTATTTTATTTATTTGATTTAAGTTTTCGTCATTAAATTTTTCATTTTCATTAATTAAATTATCATTATTTTCATTTTCTAAATTAATATTATTCCAAAAAGGATTATTTTCATATTTTTTTTCCATTTTTTCCAAATCAATTGTTTTTCCTATTAAATTTAAATATTCTTGTTGAAGTTTTCTATTTTCTTCAATTAATCTTTGTGAATGATTTTTTTTTTCATTAATATTTAATTCATCATTACTTTGTTTAATTTTTTTTATTTCTTCATCATAAATACTTCTTAATGATTTTTTATTATCATTTAAATCATCATTTAAAGTAAAATTTATATTTTTTGTTTTATATTCATTATTTATTTTATTATAATCCAAAGGAGGTTTAATATAATTTTTTTTATATATCATATTACTATTTGGAATTATATTTTTATTAATTTCATTTTTTTCAAAATTATCATTTCTATTTTTTCTTTTATTTAATATTTTATTAATATCATTATAATTAACTTTTATTTCTTCTATTTCTCTATCTTTTTTTCTAATTATTTCTTTTAATTCTTCAATTTTATAATCATATTGATTTAAAGTATCTTTAATATTTATTAATTGATTTCCTAATTGTTGATGACTTGTTAATTCATCGTAAACTCCATTTATTTCTTTTTCTATTTCATTTCCTTCTTCTATTAATTTATTATTTATTAATTGTAATTCTTTTAATTGTTCATCTCTTCTTTCTAATTCATTATCTTTATCATTTAAATTCTTTTCTATTTGCTTTAAATCTAATGATTGACTATTTTTTTTATTACTTATAATATTTATTGTTTCTTTCATTTTATTTATTAATTCATTATAATCTGATTTTGATTTTTGTAAATTTTTATTTAAGTTATTTAAATAGGAATTTCTTTCCATTGAATCATTATAATTTTGGTTACAATGTAAATAATAATCTTTTAATATTTGACTTTCATTATTAAATCTTTTACTAATTTCAATTAAATTTCTTTTTAATTCATCATTTGCTTTAAGTAAATTATTATTTTCATTTTCATATTCTTTAATATCATTTTCAATTTTATTATTATTAACAATAGTATCTTTAACTCTTATATTTAATTCTTCATAAGAATTTAAAACTTGACTATTATTATCATTTGATATTTTTAATTGTTCTTCAATATAATCACCGTAAGCAATTAATTCATTTATTTTTTGATTAATATCATTTTGATTATTAATTTGAATTCCCATTAAATTATTTAATCTATTTGATAACTCTACATTATTTCCAGTAATAGCTCTATTATTATTTAAAATTTCATTATTAATTGGAGAAACTAATCCAATATTTTTATTATTTGAATTTTTATTATTTATAGATATTGAAATATATTTTTTTGGCATTATAAATGAATTATTTGATTTTGAATTTATTGGACGAAGTGGTGATATTTGTTTTGAGATTAATACTGATTTTAATCCTGAAAGATTCTGTTTTGCTCTTTGTAATGAAAGATGACTTTGATTTAATATTGAAGTTTTAGAAGAACTTGATCTATTCATTTTTTAAATTAAATTTCAATTTATTATTTTTT
>JAJMZS010003621.1:0-11316 GCA_023807205.1 Isotricha prostoma | reverse complement strand
TGTTTTTGTAATTCAATTTGCTATGAATGGATCAGTTAAAGGATTAAAATGTAAAGTAAGTGTTTCTGGTGAATATTATTTCTTTACAATTTCAGGAGAAAAGGTTATAAATAATGAAAATGAAAAATTAGAAGGTTTAAGTAATAGAGAAGAAGGATATTTCTCTTTTGAAATTAAAGTACCTAATTCTCAAATATTATTGGCTGAACATAAAGTAAAAAAGAGAAGTAAAATGTATGGATTAGTGACTTTAGAATTTGCTTTATTAGACCAACAATCAGAAAGTGAACAAGATGTTAAATTTAGTGGTGAAATTGGAAATTCAAAAAAGGAATAAAATAAATAAAAAATATAAATTATATTTTATAATAAAAAATATATGTTATTTATAATTTTCAATTAAATTTTAAATTCATTTTCAATTAATAAATTTTTATGTCAATTTTTATATGAAAACATTTTAAATATTTAAATATGTATCAAAAAAAATTAAATAATTTATAAAGAACTAAGGCTTATTAATTTTATTTTTTTTGAATGTGAATATATTTATGATTTTTATTAATATAATAATTTAATCTATTTTTGACAGAAACATTTCTTGGTATTTATAAAATTCATACTTGATGAAATATGAACAAAATAATTCCTATGATTAGAAATTCTATAATTTTTATTTTATTGATTCAATTATTTTATAATCATTTGAAAATAAATTAATTGATTTAATTTCAATTTTTTTTCTTCCTCTTTTAGGAGGAGTTATTTCAGTTCTTTCAAATATCGAACCCATTAGTCCTCTTGATGAAAGATGAAAATTTATATTTTCTCAAGGAAATTTTTTTTTATGAATGATTAATTCATAATCTTTTTTATCAAAATTTTTTTCTGGTAAAATTACTCTTATATTATTTAATCCAAAATTTTTATTGTTTTTATATAAATGAATATAATCAATACAAATACTTTTATTTAAATTTTCTTTATTTTCATTTGTTGGTAAAAATTTAATAAATCCTCCGACTGAATTTCCTTTTTTTATAAATTCTTTTTTTTCTGTTTTTATTTTCAAAAAATTAAAAATTGATTTTGATTAAATGATTTTTTTAGCGTTTAAATCTTTTTTCTTCATAACAAAATTGGAAATTGTATTCTTTTCTTTTAATGATTAAAATAGAATTTAATTTTAAATTATTTTTAAGATATGATTTATATTTGGAATGAATTCTTTATTATTATCAAATTGAATTAGATTTTCTTGATTTGACTGATTTATTAAATGAACTAATAGTACTTTCTTCAATTGAAGATAATTTTCTATTGATTTGTTTTTTAAATATAAAATCTAACATCTTTAATAAAAATGTTTTAATATTTGTATTTCTAAAATTATAATATTTTTTTTTGTAATAATTTCTAAATTATGTTTGTTTTTAGTTAAAATCATTATAAAATTAAATTGTCATTAAAAAAATAATATAAATTTATATAAATAAAGTTTGAATAAATCTATAACTTAGATATAAATTCATTTATTTATTATAATACTTTAATCATTTTCATTAATTGATTCAATTTGGTGTTTAATTCAAATTAAATTTCTTTTAATTTTATTTAAAATTATTTTTTAAAAGAAAATTTTTATTAAAAAAAATTAATATAAAAATTTGTTAATAATTATATTTTATTTTTAATGTTAATAATAAATTAATAAAAAATCCCTTTATATAAATCATTTTGGGGACTCAAAAACATTGAAAGTTTATTTATATTAATTTTATTCATTTATGATTGTTTTTTTATAAAAAATAAAAAATTTATTTGAGTAAATTTGTTACAATATATTAATTAAAAAAATAATATAATGAAAAATAATTATTCATTTAAATCAAATTAAATTTAATTTTATTAAAATCAAAAAATGTGTTTTACTAATTATCAATCAGATAATCAACATCAAAGTGAAGAAAATAAAAATATAAACAATCAAAAAGAAAAAAAAATAAATATTATAGATTCAAATTTAAGTGAAGAAAATGAAAAAAGTCCAAAAAAAATATTAAATTATGATTTAAATAACAAAGAATCATATTCAAATATTTCAACAATTATTTCATCAAAAGACTCAATAAATAAGTAACATATAATCTATATAAAATAAATTAGTATAAATTCATCTCAATCATTAATGACTCCAATAATAAATGGAATTCAAATTAAAAAATCATTTTCAACTCAACAAAATGAATTGAATAGTAATTAAAATATTTATATAAATTAAAAATTAGATAATTCAAATTCAAGTTTTAAGAAAATAAAAATAATATATTGTGATACAACAAAAAATGGTTATATAGGAAAAGAAATATTTGGAAATGTTACTAATCAATTAATTGTAAATGATAATTTTTCAAATTCTTCTGATAATGACATAAAAGATTTTCAAATTTTTCAAATGAAATCTTCATTTAAATCAAAACAAAAAATTGTTCCTTTAAATCATATAAATCCAGGAATGAGAATTTGTACTTGTACAAAAACAAAATGTTTAAAAAAATATTGTGAATGTCTTTCAAATAATCAATATTGTTATAATTGTAATTGTATTGATTGTCATAATAAACCAACTTTACAAAAAAAAAATTTAAATGGTGAAAAAGAATTAGTGACTTGTACTTGTACGAAATCAAATTGTAATAAAAAATATTGTGAATGTTATAAAATTGGAGAAAAATGTAATGAAAATTGTAGATGTATCAATTGTTTAAATAATGATAATGTATTTCTTGAAGAAAAAAGTAATAAGAAGAAAATTAATTTTAATGAATTTACAATGGAAAGGATAAGTATTCTAATTGAAAATAAAAAAATTTATATTGATATTCAACCTCTTTATTTTAATATACATAATCCATTTAATTTTAATGTAATGTCATCTAATTTAAATGATGAAAAAATTTTAAACAAAAAAAGAAATAGATGTGTTTTTTATATTAATAATTAATATTATTTATTCATAATTTCAAATTTAATAAAATAAATTTAATTATTATGTTTCTTTTTTAAATTATTTATTAAATATAAAGTAATTTATTAAATTGAATAATAACTATTTGTCTCATTTTTATTATAAAATCAATATAACAAATATTGAAAAAATGATTTAATTTCATATATTATAAAAATATAATATGAAAATACTAAAAAATATAAAAAGAATAATTCATTAAAAGTTTAAGAATAAAAAATTAAGTTAAAATTAACAATAATTAAAATTAGCTAAAATATATAATCTTTAAATAATATATGATTATTTTAGAATTAATTATTTAACAGGAGCTTGTTGTATCCAAAAAGAAAACATTTCAGTAGAAAGAAATAATATTATTTATCAGAAATATTATAAAAACAAGAATAATATTTCAGAAATATAATCATTTAATGAAGAAAATTTTTGTAGAGTTAAAGAGGAAAAAGCAATTATAAATGAATTTCCATCTCCACCAATTTTACAATTATTAATGCAAAAGAATCAATATAATAAATTTATTGAAAGAAAAAATGATGATAAATATATGAACCTCATAAAAAATAAAAATTTATTTCAAAAATTTAAATATTATTCTACCTATAATAATATTGCAAAAAAGTAATAAATCATTAAAAATTTATATTATTATTCAATTAAATATAAAATATACTGAAATCTTTTTTCCAAAATAAAAAAGTTTGAAATATAATATAAAATTATAAAGAAAATATCTAATTTAAATATTTTAAAAAATTAATTACCTTTGAGCATTTTTAATTAAATACCCTATTTTATATATATGGAAAAGTCTCTTTAAAATTTTTTTTTATAATATAATTATATATTAAAATTAAAATTATTAATAGAAAACTCTCACAATTTAATTAAATTTTCTTGAAAAAAAATTTAATTTATTTTATAAAGTTATAATTATAAAATAAAAATAATTATAAAAATGTCTTTTAATATAATTGAATTATGCAATATCAAAATATTTCCATAAAATATTAAACATCAATCCTTGAATTCCATTAGTTAAAATTCTAGTTTCTAAACCTCTAAATATTAATCCTATAAAACCATTTTTTTTAATAATTTCTTCCCCAATTTCATAATAACTTTTATTACTTTTATCAGTTTGCTTTGTAGTTTTAATAACACGAAAAGAATTAGTAATAGTATCAGAAAATAAACTTGAAATAAATCCAATACTTGCATTTCTAATTAAATTTTTAATTATATTATTATTAAATTTTGGAATATAATTATTTAAATAATTATGAATAACAAACCAAGGATAATGACCAAATAAAGTAAGAACTCCATTTGCAATTGAACCATGATATAAAGAAATCAAACCATTTTTTGTTATTTTTTCATTTAAAATATCCATAGCATTTTTTCCTTCTACTTGAAACATTGTTTTAAATGTATCAATTGGAGTTATTATTATTCTAACTAAACCTGCAGTTGAACTTGCAAATATTGTTTTTATAAAAATAGGCATTTTTGAATTTTTTAATAAATTTAATATTATTGCATTACAAAATGTATCTCCAAATCTAGATATTGGACCTTGAATTAATGCTGGAATTATTCCTGAATAAAATCTTTTTATTCCTCCTTCTTTATATAATTTTTTTATTGTTTCTTTAAATGTTGTTCCATATTTATATTGATAATTCATTATTGTTCTTAACCACATTAGGGATATTACTTGGATTGTCATTGCTTTAAATCCTCCTAATCCTGTGGCTATTGCTTTTTTTAAATCATTCATTTGTTAAATATTTTTTTTAAATTTTTATTTTTTTTTATTCTTTTTTTAATGATAATAAATTAATGTTATATTAGTAAATAATTTTATTCTATTATTTAATTTTAAAAATTAATTTTTTGTTATTGTTTTATATTTACAATTTAATTTAAGATTATTTAATTTAAAATTTTCATATTTATATATTATTAAAAGTTTGTGGAAAAATGCAATGATATAATTATAAATGTTAATTAAATAAAATCATTATAAGAAGATGGATGGGAATATGAATATTCAAAAAAAAGGTTATATGAGATAATAGAGAAATAAGATAAACCAAGTTTGTTAATATCAACATTTGGAATTGAAAATAAAGGTAAAACTTTTATTCTTGAAAAAATTAGAAAATAACTTGGTTCAGGTGATGCTATAAATAAAAAAGGTTTAAATTTTAAATATAATCCAATTGAAAATCAAAATTGTGTAATTATTGATAATGCATAATCAGAATATCTTATAATAAAAAATAATATTTATAAGTTATCTGATATTAAAATATTTTAAGTGAAAAAAAATATTTTCAAGAAAATAAAGTGATTTATAAAAATGTAAAAAAATAGAAGAGTTTATTCAAAATTTATTTTGTTTTATTCTAATATTTCGCTTATTAATGTTAAATTAATTATCATCTAGAACAAATTATATTAAATATAAATAAAAATAATATATATCAACTTGAAACTACTAATTTACATATAATTTATAATTAAATAATTTTGAAGAGATAGAACAAGTTAAGGATTATTTAATTGATGTATTATTTGGTAAATAAAATAAATAAAATATAAAGAAAAAGTTTAAATAAATAAACTTTAATTTATTGCAAAAAAAGTAAAATTAAATGAATGTTAAAAAAATAAAAGAATATTTATCAAATCAATTTTATTCTTCATCCTCTTTTGATAAATCTTTATAAACAATATGTGGAACTTTTATAGACTTATCAACTAATTTATTATTACTTTTATTTACATCATCATTTAAATTCTTTATCCTTTTATATTTATTTTTTTTTTGAACTTTATAATTTTTATTTTCTTCTTTATAATTTTTATAATCTAATTCATTTAAAACTTCTTGAAGTGTATTTTCAATTCTATCAACTTGATTTTGTAATTTTTTAATTTTTTCTCCTTGTTCAAAAATTAAAGACGCATAAGGATGAGATATTATGTCATTTGTAATATTATTCATATTTGAATTTTTACTTGACAAAAGTGAAGGTTTACCTGATTGAATTGAAGTTGATGCATAACTTATTCCACTTATTGTTTTTTGTATTCTTTTTTTATTATCTTCATTTACATTATTTCCTTCTGTTTTTATATTAGAATTAATTGGCATAGGTAAATTATATAAATTATAAAAATCATCTGAGTCATCTAAAGACAAATTTACACTATTTTCAAATATTTCATTTATACTTCTTCTATAAGTATTTGAATTATGTTTTATTTTATATTCTTTATTTTCTTTTTTTTGAATTAAAAAATTTGTATTTGAACTTTTTGAAAAAAAACTTTTTTGATTTATTCCAACTTTTTTAGATAAAAATTCAGTAACTGTATTAATTTTATCGATTGATTCAATTTCATTTTTCAAATTATATTCAAAATTACAATTATTTAGTTCGTTAATATTAATTTCTAGTTTTTTTTTTGTAATCAACCAATTATTATTAAAATTACTTAAAATAGAATCATCTGAATTTTTTTCTTCTTCATTTGGCGTGACTTTTACTTCATAATGACATTGAATTCCATGATAAAAAATAACTAAAAGAAAAATACTTTCATCTGGCGAAGGGGAATAAATAGTTTCAATTTTATCACTTAAAATAATAAATTCTAAACATTTTTTATATATTATCTTTTTATTTTTTTCTAATAAAGAATCTAAATCTATTTTTTTAGGAGTTGTTTTTTCTTCTTTGAAATTCAACCAAATACCAAAAATTATTTGTTTTAAATTTTCACTTTTTTTAACTCCTCCATAGTCATTTATATCATCTTTTAAAGCAATTAGTCTATGATTTTGACTCATTGTAAAAAATCCACTTTTATAATTTGAATAATCATTTATTTCATTTAATGAATTATTTCTACTTACTAAATATTTATTTAAGTTTGTATTACTAAATGATAAGTTTTTTATTTGAGTTAATTCAAAATTTATATTAGGAAATATTGAATATATTTTTGATATTAAATTATTATTTGTTTTTTTATTTTCATTTAAATTTTCTTCTCTACTAAAATAATAAATAGAATGTAAAAAATCAGAATTAATTGTGGAGGGAAAATCTTTTAATTTATCATAGACAACATCAACTAATTGTAAAAATTGTTCTTTTCTTTTTTCTCTATTTGTAATTAATTTTGGATTTAATAAGAGATTACATTCATTAAATTGTTCACAAGAAGTCTCAATCATATCATATATATTTTTATTATTATTTTTTTTCTTTAATTTTCCAATTAGAATATCTTGTGAATTATTGAAAATATAATTATGAATTGAGTTAATTAAGTCATATGATATTGAAATATTTTGAAAAATATCTTTAACTGAAATGATAAAAGGCTATAATTTATTATTATAATTATTTTACATTTACTTTGGAATCAGCTCTATTCCAATAAATCCTTTTAGAAACATTTCTTAATTTAAGATTTTTTCTAAAAAATTTTTGAATATTATCATAATTTGAAGCATTTGATTTATTTGATGTTACCAAATTATTTATATTTATGCTATCTTGGAATATATCGTCTAAAGTAAACCCACTATCGAATACTTCTTTCGTTCGATTCATTTTCTTGAAAATATATTTATATTAAAATTATAAAATGATGATTTATAATAATTAATTTTTGAAAATATATTAATTTTTAAAAAAATTTTATTATTTTAAATGATAAATAATATATGAAAGAATAAAAAATAAATTTAACTAATTAAACTAAATATAAATTTTTTAATATTAATACCTTTATTTTTAAATTTATTTTTTTTCATTTATGATAAATTGTTCATCAAATTTATTATATTCATTATTACCCATTGGAATAAAAATATTACCTGGTACCATATCAAATTTATTATAATTTTTATTCATATTCATTAAAGGATTCATTTTTGGAATTTTAACCCCACTTAAATCTTTTCCACTATTAATAACTTGTTGATTAATTTTAGGTTCATTTTTTTCAAATTCTTCAATTAATTTATTCAAAGCAACTAATTCTTTAGGTTTATCTCTTAATATTTCATTTGCATTATCAGATAAATATTTAGGTGTTTCTTTTAATATATTTAAATTATCTATTTTATTAAAATATTGTTTCATATCTTGATAAGAATATTTATATTTTACTAAATTTTGTTTATAATAAAATATAATTTACTGTTAATAGGATATTTTAAATTTGAAATATCAATTTCAATTTCTTGATTTTCTCTTTGAAATTGGCGATTATTATTCTGATATCTTGATATTCCATTATCAGAATTAAATCTATTTCTTTTAAAATTCTTGTAATTTTTCTTATAAATTGGTTTACTATAATTTATAAAAATAATATTACTCATTATTATCAAAAGATGAATATCCACTTCCTTTTCTCCAAGAAAAAGCATCTGAATCATTATTTGATGTTTTATCATCTTGTTTTTTTTCTATTTTTTTTATCCCTAAATTTTTAGCATCTTTTTGATAATTAAATTTATCAATTTGATCTTTTATTATTTTAAGTAATTGATTTTTATTTTTCATATCATATTTAACTTTAATATCATCAAATCTAAGTTCTCTTAATGAATTCTGAGAACAAATTACAGTTTCTTTATCATTAGTTGCTAAAATCCAATAAAAACCTTTTTTATATAATCTACTAAATTGTAAATTATCTAATTCAATTTGTTTTTCAACTTCAGTTTTATTTAATTTTGAAGGTATGTTTAATATAGAAAAAACTGTTAATCCTTGGGGTAAATCATATGTAATAGTTTCAGAATCATTTGAAATTTTTAAAAAATCACATTTGTTTAATAAAGGAATAAGTTCTTCTTTTGTTTGAATATATTTTAATATTTCTTTCATTTCTAATAAATCTTTGATTTTTATTGTTAATTGATCATTTAATAAATTTGTTATTTTGCTATTTTCTAATGCTTCAGGAGATATTATTGAATATAACTATTTTTTGTTTAAAAAAAGTTTTATACATTATCAAGGATTTCATTATCTGATTCTTTTTTATTAACTTCCATATTTGTTTATTATTTTAATATTAATAATTTATTTATAAAACAAATTAAATTATAATATTTTACTATTTAAAAAAATATTTTATTTTGAAATATCATAATTGATATAATTTACATCATAATATGCATTTCTTTTAATATAAATCTCTCATTTATTATTCATTATAGAAAAATAAAGAAATTGATGCTATTAATATTTAATTTCCTTTACAATTAAAAAATATGTTTAAATTGATAATTTAATAATAATCTTTAAAGCAAAAAAAATCTTCTATATTTATTATCTTTTAATTTATTAATTAAAAACATATGTTTATTATTAATTTAATATCATTTATATAGAATTTAAAACAATTTATATATATTATATAAGTTATTTTCTTTAATTTAAATCTATATTTTCTTTTAATTATTATAATTAAATTTTTCTTTTTGGTTATATGTTTAATGAGAAAACTACTTTAGTTATTAAACTTTTATATTTTTATTTTCAAATTTATTTTTAATTATATCATTTATATTTGATAATAAATAATTTTAAATATCATATTTTTTAATTGTGCCATTATTAAATTTTTATAAAAAAGATAAATCATTAATTGACCATATTATAATTTTTTTTCATAGAAAATTTTTTGATTAAAAAATAAATTTAATATTGTTATTTTTTTTAATTCTTTAAATAAAATAAAAATATATGTTTTATTTTGAAATTAACTAATTTATTATAATTGTTGTGCTATTTTTTAATTATTTTTTGAGAAATAGCATAAATAATAAAATAAAAATATTCAATGCAAAATACAAATGAAAATATATTTATAATTAAAATAAATATTATATTAATTAATATTCTTCTCATCTAAATCTTAAAAATTTTTTTTTAAAAATAGTTAAATTAACAATATAAATTTTAAAATAAGTAAAAATAAATAATGGAAAAAGACCCATTAGACATATATGATATGATCATAGATATTAATTCAATGAAATCATTGTTAGATGTTGGATGGGAAGAAGAATTTTCAATTAAAGGAAAAAAAAGATATGAGAAAAAGAAAGATGAACCAAGTGTTGTTGTATCAGTTATTGGAAATCAAAATAAAGGTAAATCATGGATACTTGGAAAAATATCTGGAGAAGAGATTCCTGATGGTTATGCATGTAAAACAAAAGGTTTAAGTATAATATATCCTACAATTGATAAACAAAATATTATTCTTCTTGATACTGCAGGTTTTGAAACTCCTTTAGTTGAGAATAAGGTTTATCAATTATCTAAAAAAAAAGATGAATTAAGTGAAAAAGAATATCTTGAAGAAGTTACTGATTTAGCAAAAGATAGACAAATGACTGAATATTTTTTACAAAGATTTGTTTTAACTCAAGCTAATATTTTACTTGTTCTTGTAGGACAATTAACTTATACAGATCAAAAATTTTTAAATAGAATTAAAAAAGAATGTGGTGATAAAAGAATATTTATTATACATAATTTAAAAAATTTAGAAAAAATAAGTCAAGTTAGAGATTATATAAAGGATACTTTATTTTTATCATTAACTTTTAAATTAAAAGCGAATAATATGATTATTTTTGATGATATAACAGATGATGATAAAAAAAAAAATAATTATATTTATTATACAGAAGAGTTTAATGATGATGATGATGATAATAACCAAGTACAACAAGATATTGTTCATTTAATTATGGCAAAAGAAGGAACAGAAGCAGGTAATTATTATAATAAAACTACAATTGATTATATTAAAAATCAAATTGTAGTTTTTGTTGGTATTAAAAAATTTCCAATTGTAGAAAAAATTAAAGAATTCTTATTTAAAGTATCAAAAGATATTATGGAAGACCCAATTGATAAGTTAGATAAAATTGTAATTGAAAATAAGATTATTAAATTATCTGCTGAAGAAGGAAAAGAATTTAAATTAAAAAAATGTTTAATTGATGAATTAGGAATGAATTTATTTGTTGGAACAAAATATAAACCAAAATATAGATATTTTATAAAAAAAGATGAAAAAGAAAATAAAAAAAATGTTTTTGTAATTCAATTTGCTATGAATGGATCAGTTAAAGGATTAAAATGTAAAGTAAGTGTTTCTGGTGAATATTATTTCTTTACAATTTCAGGAGAAAAGGTTATAAATAATGAAAATGAAAAATTAGAAGGTTT
>JAJMZS010003620.1:0-11384 GCA_023807205.1 Isotricha prostoma | reverse complement strand
AATCAGTCATCTTTAATAAAAGATAAAAGATCAAAATCTCAATCAAAAGATAATTCAAATATATTTTTAAATAAAAAGATCATGATTGTATTGCATGTAATCTAGGATATTCAATATCAAAAAAAGGTTATTCTACAATGGCTTATAGTCCTTATAATGAAATTGTTCTTCACTGTTCATCATCATTATATGATGCATGTGAAGAATGTAATTTGAATTTTGAATTATATTAAAAAACAAAATGCAAATGTGAAATTAAACATTGTATTTTTTTGTAATGAAAATAAATATTGATCAATGTGAAACTGGATATAAATTAATTAATGGTGAATGTAATGAAACAAATTGGGAATGTTATGATAAGATTTGTGAAATTTGTACAAATAAAAATAAAGGAGGTTGTAAAAAATGTTATGATGATTTTAATTTAGAAAATGGAAGTTGTGTTATGAATCTTTTTTTAAATATTATTGTTAATAATGAAATTTTATGTGATAAAAATTATTTTTCTATTGGTCTTGGTTGTAATTAAAAACCTTTAATTAATCAATTGAAACATTTAATCAATTAAAACAAAAATTTGATAAAAAATAAAATGAAATGAAAGAATATATAAATTTCTTAATGGATGGTTTTTATGAAAATGATGAAAATTATTTAAATATTATGATAAACTTTTTAAAATTAAAAATTGTTATAATAGTGTGATTGAATATTTCAAATCTGTTTTTATTTCATAATAATTAATTTAGATAATGATAATAATATTAGTTCGATTGTTGTTTCAAAAAATGAAAAATTAATGATTAATTTAAAAAATATTTAAAAAATTTAAAATATATAAGAACTTATATTTAAATATGTTATTATATGAGGAAATAAAAAAAAAATAAAGAAATATTTTTAAAAGAAATTAAAGAACAACATAATTTACAAATAAATTTATTTTTTTATTATTAAACAAAATGATATTAATTAAAAATATTTTAGATGAATTGGAAAATTTTTCTTATAATATTGAAAAAATATTTAAAGATTTTAGAAGATAAGTATTTTGAAGTAATTTTTCAAAAAAGAAAGATTTCAGAAAATGAAAGAATAAATATTCACAATAAACTAAATATAAAAGACATATTTACAAACATATTAAAAATAATAGACTTAATAGAAAAAGTTAATATCACTCAAAAAGATACTGATGATTTTATATTAAAATTATTCAAATTAAAAATTGGTTATCCTATAGATTTTTTTTTAATATTAATCAATAAACTTATCTTTTTCATCAATATAATTAAAACAATTAAATAAATAAAAAATTAAAAATAAAACTAATTATTTATTGTAAAAAGAAATGAATAAAACTTCAAATGAATAAACAAATTTTTTTAAAAAATCACATCAGATAAAATATCTTGGGAAATATATATAAAATAATTATATTAGAAAATATTATTTGAATCTATTTCATCATGATTTTATGAAAGATGATTCAGAATTATTTAATATTAAATTAAATTTAAATAATCAAAAAGTAATTCATAAAGATTGTGATAGAACAAGATCTTTAGAAAGAAAAATACAATTTAGTTTTGTTGAATATGCAGAATATATTATTACATATTATTGTCAAAAACATAATTTTAAATATAAACAAGGTTTAAATGAAATTGTAGGACCATTTGTTTTAATAAAACAAAAATTAAATATTTCATTTTCAAAATTATATAATTTATTTATTGCTTTTATTGATAAATTTTTAACAAATTATTTTTTAGAAGACGAATTTTTTTCATTACAATCAAGTTTATCTTTATTAAATTTATTATTAAAATATCATGATCCAGAAATGCAAATTTTATTAGAAAATTGTTTTTTAACACCTGAAGTTTATGCAACTTCTTGGATTCTTACAATATTTGCAAAGTAAATTTTATATAAAAATAATTTTTTTTTTTAGTAAAAATTCATTAGAAGTAATTTATCATTTATGGGATAAATTAATATTATTTAATGATAGTTATTTAGTTCATTTTATTTGTATTGTTTTTTTAATTCAAAATAAAACTAAATTTAAAGAAGTCGAAGAAGCACAAGTTCCTAGTATAATAAGTCAATTAATATTAAAAAATAAAGAAGATGTTGATAATTTAATTCAAAAAGCAATTGATTTATATTTAATTACTCCTAAAAGTTTATTTTTATTAGGAAATAAATTAGAAATTTTTAAATATCAATCTAAAAGAATTAAAGATTTATTTGAAAATTATTCACCAAATTTATTTTCTTGTTTACCAATTTTTCCTAGTGAAATTTTAGCTTTAATATATAAAGATATTAAGTGTATTAATGATGAATGTCCTTGTTATATTATTAAATATCAAAATATAAAAAATCCAGAATGTGAATTTTGTAATTTAAAAATTAATAATTTGTCAAATTTTTTAATTGTTGATTTAAGAATAATTAATACAATTGATAAAAGAGGAATTAATAATTTTATTAATATGAATGAAACTGAAATTAATCCTGGTTATTTAATTGAATTTTTTATTCCAGATTTAACAAAAATTTATTTTTCAAATGATAATGAAAAAAATGAAGAATCATTTAATTATATATATAATCAAATTTTATCTAAAATTGGAGAAAAAAATATTCATAATACTCATATTATTTTTCTTACAACTGAAACTAATTTTTATAAAGAAACAACTTATAGAAAATATAAACAAATAATTAATGAAAAAGAAATTAAATATTTATATACTCATATTAATGGAAATGTTTTTTATCAACATAAAAATGATTTAAATGAAAATGAATATAATAATATTATTTTTGAAAATAATCTTCTTATAAATTTAATTAATTATTTACAATCAAAATATATAAAAAAAATATCTTTTGTTTATGGTGGATATAAAGGAATACATGATATATTAATTAAATATAAATTTCCTATTATTTCACATGGAAATAAATGTTTATTATGTAAAAGATTAAAAAATCAAGAAAATAAAGAAGAAGATGATATTAAAAATGTTGATTTAGATAAAAAAAATAATGCTTTTATTTCTTTTTTTAAAAAGAAAATTTCAACAAGATTTAATGAAATAAAAAGAAATTTAAATATTGAAGATAAAAAAAATAGTTTTAAGACAAATTTACCTAAATTATTTTTAAAAAATAATATGAATGAAATAGAAAATAATGAAAATATATATTATGATAATATATATAAATGTAATATGAAAGATGATAATAAAATATTTGATTGTATTTTAATAATTCATTCTTCCGGAATTTATGTTTATAAAGAAAGTGAAGATAATAATTCAAATAAAATTTTTATATTATTAGTAATTATTCAATATAATGATCTTCAATTTTTAAAGACAAATAATAAATATAAAGATTCATTACTTATTTATTTTAAAGAAGATAATAAAATCAATCATTTAGTTATGATAGATTTTCCTAATTTTGAATTAATTAAAGATTTTATTGATAAAATACAAATATATCTTGAGAAATTCAAAAAATAATATAAATGAATTACATTTATATAATTTATAGATATAACTCATTAATTAAATGTTATTAAATTAAAAACATTAAATAAATAATTTATAATAAAAAAAAAAATTAAAAAAAAAAAAATTCCATTTTTTTTAATTTTGCAACAATATTTATATTGTTATTTTTTAATCATATATCAATGTTTTCTAAATATTTTCAAAAAAATAATATTAAAACTATTATATATATACCAAAATATTAAAACTCAAACTCTAAAATAACAATTACAAATTTAAATCAATCATTTTTTATCCCAGAATATTTTTTCCAAAAATTAAATCTTTTTCTTAATAAATTCAAAGAATAATAATAATATAACTTATAATTAATCCATCCTGGTAATAATTCATCAGAAATTATAATAGAATCATATGAATGAATTGATGTTTGTTGAATTGTTTCTTTACTTATATCATTTATTTTTAAATATAAATCTTCAATTAAAAAAACTTTTTCACATTTTTCTATTGGAATATTATGATTATTTGTTGTAGTTATTAAATTTTCATAATTTTCAATTTCTATAGTTTCAAATTTATTTATATTATTTATTTTTTCTTCTTCTTCTTCATTTATTGTAAATCTTGAAAATGAATTTGAAATATTTAAACTATTATTTTTATTATCTATTTCTTCTCTTTTTTTATTTTGAAATTGAATTGATTCTTCTGTATCAAATAAACTTATTTTTTTTTCATTATTCATTTCATAATTAAAATAACTATTTGTATTTGATCTTTTTGATTTAAATTTTTTTTTATTCTTTTCATTTATTCTTTCTTTTATTAAATTATCTGAATTTGTTTTAATTTCATTTATATTTTCATATAATGAATTTTTATTTGTTTCATTTTCTTCTGTTATTTTACTTTGTGAAAATAGATTATTTGATATTTTATTTTCTTCTGTATTATTTATTTTTTCTAATTTTTTTAGTTTTAATTTTTTCTTGTTTTTTGTAATTTTATTTTCTTTAATTATATCTTCTTTTTTTTCAATTTTTTGTCTATTATCATTAATTGTTTCATCTTCTTTTATTATTTTATTTTCCATAATGTTAATTTTATTTTCTATTTTGTTTTCATTCATTTTATTTGAATTTATATTTATTTTTTTCTTTGCATTTTGATTTATTTTTTGATTTGAATTTTTATTATTATTTAAATTATCATTTTCTTCTTTTTTATTTAAATTTTTATTTTTAAAATTAAAATGTGAAATAATATTTTCATCTTTTTTAATTTCATTGTTTATATTTTTAGATTTATTTTTTATTTTGTATTTTTCTTTTATAATATTTTTATCAACTAATTGATTATCTATTTTAAATATATTTTGATTATTCTTTAATTTTTGATCTTTTTCTTTTTCTTTTATTTCTTCATTTTTATTTGCCATAATTTTTTTATCTTCAAATTCATTTTTAAATTCAATATTATTTTGATTTTGTTTATGCTTTATATTTGGCTTTTTTTTTTCATTAATTATTTCTTTATTATTATTTAATTCATTATTTAATTTTTTTAAATTTTGTTTTCTTTCTTTTTCATTGATTAAATTATTTTTTAAATCATAATTATTTTTATTGCCATTCATTAAACTATTATTCATTTTATTTTCTGTATTTTTATTATCAATAATTAATTTTTCTTTTTTATTTCTTTCGTCTTTTAAAGATTTATTTAATTCTTCATTTTTATTTATTATTAAATTTTTACTTAGTTTATAATATTGAAATAACTTTTGCTTTATTTTTCTATTTTCACTTTTTGGATATGTTAATTCAGTATAATTTCCATTATTATTTGAAAAAAAAGTTAAACTTTTATTTTTAAAATTTTCATTGTTAAAATTAATTTTTTCATTTTTAAAACTAATATTATTATCATAATTATTTTTATAATCAGAATAATTTAAATATTTTTCAGGCAATTTAGGAAAAGTAAATTTGTTAACAGAAAAAGTTTTATAAATATATTTTGAATTATTACTTTCATTTGATAAACTATTTTCTGTATTTTGTCTTGATTCAGAATAATTTAAAATAAATAAATTTTTATGATTTTCATCTTTTTTATTTATTACATGATAAAATGATTTTGAATATTCTATTTTATAATTTCTTGACATATTTTTAAAAATTATTAAAAAATTGATTTATAATTTATGGAAAAAAATATTTTTTCATATTATAAAAATCCAAATTTTATTTTTTGAAAATTATTACTATTTTAATTTTTAAAAATATAAAATAAATAAATAAAAAATTAATTTAATCAAATATTAAATTTCATATATATTAATTATTAAAATATAATAATAAAATCTTAAAATATAAAGTTCAATTAATAATTATATTAAATTTTATAAAAAAATGTATCAGAAATCAAAACATTATAGTATTATACAAACATGGTTCAATTTGAGAAATAACATTATTTTCTTTTAAAGTTTTAACAGGAAAGAAAATAATATAAGCAACAAAAATAAAAAAAATAAAAAACATAATAACAAAAAAAACAAAATAATTCAAATGATTATATTTATTTTGAATATTTTTTAAATCATTATTCCAACAAATTACCATATTCATAATAATTTTATCATATAATAAATCAAGTTCAGTCCACATTCCAATAAATTTTTCATCATTTACTCTATTTAATAAATTTTCACTTTTATTATTATCTAAAACAAATTCATAATAATTATTTATAACAGAACCTTGTAAATTATAAGCTGCTGAAGTAATTCCTTGTGAATTAACACCAAAACTTATATTATTACATTCATTTATTAATTCTGTTATATTATAATTAAAACTATTTAAAAATGAAAAATAATAATTTTCTTTATTTTCATTATAAAAATTAACATAATACTCACATGCATTTTCTTTATCCATTTTAGTTAAATAATATAAAATATTTTGAAAAATTTCAAAATTTTTTTGTAAAATTGAAAAAAGTTTTATTTCAACTAAACTTATTTTTGCAATTGATTCTTCTATAATATTATGTTCTTTTATATTATTTATATAATCTAATTCTTTATATGAATTTAAATAACCATTTGATGTATAATTAAAAGTTATAACTTTTCCTTTTAAAATTGTTATTGCATAAATATTAAAAATTTCTTGAGCATTTGTTACAGTTTCTATTAAGTTTTTTATTATGTAAGCAAATATTATTCTTGTATCTAAAGTTTTTTTTATTATTATATCATTTATTAAAAAAAATATTGTTAGAAAAAATATTGAAATCGAAAAAAATATTAAATATATTAAAAATTGTTTTGCTTTTGATAAATTTTTTTTTGATTTTATTTGATTTATATCTCCTGATAAATTTAAAAATTCAATATTTGATTCATTTACTAAACTCTTAATTGATGAATGATTATTTAAAGTTTGATTATTTGAAATATTTAAATCATTTTTTTTATTTTTTACTTTTTTTGTTTTTGTAAAAGGTAATTTTTTATTTTTTTCATTATCCAAATTTTTATCATTAAATATTTCATTAGTTAATTTGGGTACAATTTCAGTATTTATTTCATTTTCATTTAAATAATAATCTTTTGAATTTTGGGTAATAAACAATGAATTTGATTTATTGATTCCTAATTTTAGATTAGTATTTATACTTAATTCTTTGATTTTATATGGTTTAATTATAATTGGAAGTTTATTTTTAATTCTTATATAATTAGTTTTAAAAACATTATTATCATCAATTTTATTTAAAAAAGTAATTTTTACTTGATTAAATTTATATAAATTTTCAATATTAGTATTACTAATAAAATCTTTAATTAAATTTGCTTTTTTTAATAATAAAGTATTAAAAAATTGAAGATAATTATAATTAATATAATATTTAGCATAAATTTGATTATTAAATCTAATAAAAAATAAAGATTCAATAAAAAAAATTCCAGAAACTAAAATACCACTAATAATACTAATTAAATAAATAAGAATTAATACTTTATTAGTTTTAGTTTCAATATGATGATATATTAAATTATCAATTTCATCCCAAGCATATTTTCCATTACAAAAATAATTATCAAAAACAAATTGAAAGAAAGATTCTTCTCCTAATAATTCTCTATTTTCAATATTATAATATGAAATATTAAATAAAAATGAAGATAAATTACTTTCTATAACTTGATATGCATGTAAATGTAAATTTGCTAAAATTGAATTTAAAGAATGTTTAATTGTTAAATTTTCACTTTTTACACTTATATAATCTAATTCTTTATAAAATATATTAATTGCTTCTATTTCATTATAATCACATAAATATTTTTCTTGTCTTTCAAATATTTTAAAATAATATAAAAAATCTCTTACTCTATCATAAATTTTATTTTTATGATAAATAATACTATTAGTAAATCCATTATCAATTATTGTATCATTTTGTAATCCATTTACAATATATTGCATACTTAATAAAGAAGTAATAAAAGAATAAATTATATTTCTTGTTATTAATGAATTAATTAATATATCTGTTAATATTATTAATTTATTTGATTGTTTTTTTGAAAGATACATTATAAAAGATTGTAAAAATATAAATATTATTGTTAATAAAAACCATATTATTATTAAAATATATATTTGTATTCTTAAAAAATGATTAAAATCTTTTTTTTTTATTAAAGTATAAGGTTCATCAATTGCTCTATTCCCAAAAAATCTATTTATATTATCAATTGATTCTAAATTATTATTTTTATTTGTATTTAAATTTGAATTTGAAGGAATTGAATTTGAAGAAATTATTCTATTTGTTTCTTTATCTACAATATTATTATAAGCATTAAATTCTTCTTCTTCTTTTAAAGTTAAATCTAATATTTCTTTTACTTTAATATTATAATTTGATAATAAATATTTTATAGATAATATTTGTATTTGTCTTATTTTTATTAATATTTCATTTTTATTTTTATTTAATTTAAAAGTTGTTAATTTTTTCTTTTTTTTTTTATTAAAACTACCAACAAATTCTCCTATTTTTGTTTCCAAAGGAAAAAGTATATTAATATGTTGAATATTTTTTTTCTTTTTTCCTAAAAATTCTTCAAAAGTAGAATGATGATTATTTACTTCTATTGAAAAATATATAAAATAATATGATTTAATATCTTTATTATTTTTTTGAATTTCTCTTTTTTCAATATAACAATTTAAAAAAGAATTTAAATTACTTAAAATTATTTTTTGAATTTCTTTTATTTTTTTATATGTTTTTGAAAATTCTTCATTAGGAGAATTTTGCATTATACTAAAATTTAACAAAGCTATATTTTCATATATTTGAGATAAATTTTTTTTTATTATATCTTTATTTTCAATACTTTCTATTTTTAAAATATCTTTAAATAAATTTATTTTATATTTTTTCATTGTAATTAAATTTAAACAAAAATAATCTTCAAATAATTTACTAATTGCAAATACTTTTCCTTTTTTATTAGTAAAAACATAACATTCTTCTTTTTTAGTATAATTTTTTTTCTCATTTTCATTTTCATTTTCTTTTTCTTTATTATTTTTTAATTTTTTTTTATTTTTTTTTTCATCATTATTATTAGAATATTTAATATTATAAGGATAAACTTTAAAAAATAATTGTAACATATCTCCATTAAAAACAACAATACCAATTAAATTAAATAACATTGCATGATTAAATTTATTAATAAAAATATATTCTTTTAAAACAATTTGTACATTTCCCATTCTTATTTTTTCAAAAGCATTAAAATCATAACATTTTCCTAAACTTTCAGGATTAAATTCATTAACTTCTTTATTTTTTAAATAACTTAAAGGAAAACCAAATTCAGAACATAAATTATCTGAAACATATTTAATTATAAATTTCCATAAATTTTTATTATTTGAAGTATTACATATTAAAATTGAATAACTTTCATATTTACATGTTATATCAAATATATTTTTAAAACATTTATTTATATTTTTTGGCATTTCTAAATAAAAAAAAGAATAAAAAATACTTAATTTTGCAGATAAATGATATGAAGTTATAATATTTGAATAAAATATATTTATTAATGTTTTATTCATTTTTTTCATTGAAGCTTGAAATTTTTTCATTAATTTAATAACTTCAAATATATTAAGATCTTTTTCTTTATAAATAATTAATGATTCAATAAAACAATTTAAAACATTTGAAAGTTGATTTTCTATTAATATAACATCTGATATTTTTAAATATAATTTATATATTTCTTTAAAAGAATTTTCTGATTGATGATTTTTCTTTTTATCACGAGAATAAATTAAATTTTTTTCATAATGTTCTAAAATTACTAATTTAATTAATATACATTGTAACTTAATTAATTTACTTCTTTGATAAAGTTTTGAAGTACAAAATTCTTCAAGATAAAATAATCCTTTATTATAATTTTTATCAAAAATAATATAAAAAAACAAAAAATTAATAAATAAATATCATTATTAAAATCTTTATTATTACTATTTTTTAATTGTGATTTAATAAATTTAACAATATATTGATATAAAATAGGAAATTCAGTTTTTAAAATTTTATGTTTATATTTTATACCTTTTCTTATTCCAATAATAACATCTAAATAACGTTCTGATTGATTAATAAAGTCTTTATAAGTATATTTAGTGCAATAACAATTTATTATATTATTTTTTTTACATTTATTTTCTCTTTTATGTTTTTGAAATAAATGATCAAAATGTTCTATTATTTCATATAATAAATCAGTTCCTAATATTTTTTCTGGATGACTTAAAATATATAATATTTTATTTAATAATTCATATGAATATTTCTTTGAAATTTTTCCATCAAAAACTGCAAGAGTTAATTTTTTTTCTTTTATAGAAAATAATTGTGTTATCCCAAAAGCTAAAATAATTTCAATTATTATTTTAAAGATTATGATTGTTCCATTTTCTTGTAAAATTTCCATATTTTGAGACCAATCAAATAAAAAAATATATTCTATTATACATGAAAAAAAACACATTGAATCAATAAAAAAAACAAGATATCTAAAATAAAAATTAGTATAAAAATTTTTTATTTCTGTATTAAAAAGATATATATAATACATAATATAAATTGCTCTAATAAAACATTTAATAATAATACATATTTTTAAAGGGAGATAATAATCAAAAACTAAAATAATTTGAAATAAAGGAAAAAATGCTAATTTTAATTTAATTTCATTTAATTTTGTAATTATTGTAGATGAAGTAATAAAACAAGGTTTTGCAATAATACAAGAAAAAAGAATATTTATTATAACAAAATATATTATTAAAATACTTTGAATAATCATTATTAAAATTGCTTTTAAATTTATACAATTATCATTATATTTTGTTATTAATTTATAATTTACATTTTCATCATAAATTGGAGAACAAAAATAATTTTCAACACAAAACATAAAATTATAAGGAGCAAGTATAAAATTAATAAAAAACATAATTTGAACATAAATTTTAAAATATTTAGGATAAGATATTTTATTAAATTCTTTTATTTGTTTAAAAAAATGATAATAAATAACAATATTAATAATAGAATATATAAATAAAATAATAACAATTACTAAAGAAAATATTTGAGCATTTATTTTATGAATTAAAGGTAAAGTTGTTATTAAAGAAACATAATAATTAATACTATATTTTAAATGAATATTCCAATCATGAGTTACTAAAAAAAGAGGAATTATTCTTAATGCCATCATTA
>JAJMZS010003619.1:0-11385 GCA_023807205.1 Isotricha prostoma | reverse complement strand
ATTTTAATATCATTTTTTTTAATTATTATTTTTTGAAAAAATTAAATTAAAATAAAATATATTTTATAATATATAATATATAAAAAAGTATTAAAAGAATATCAAAAGTATGATTCAAATAATTAAGATTTTGAATTATTTAATGTTTAATGATAATATGTTATTATTTTAAAAAGTTTTCTTTTAAAAAAATTTTTTTTTCATAATATTCCTTATCTTTAGTTTCATTCCTATTAATTTATTTGTAATGATTAAAAATGTTTAATTTAAATTTAAAAAAAATTAAAGAATATAAAAAAAAAGTAGTTTTAACAATATTTCAAAAATCAAAAATATTTTTCTCTATAAATTAATGGGTTAAAAATTGAAAAATATTTAGTTAAATATGAATTATAAATTAAACAAAAATATATTAAGTCAATAAAATGCAAGATAAAAAATTTTTAAAAAGGATATATAAAAGAATTATAAAATAGTTTTGAATAAAATTTATTTTATTAAAATAAATGAATTTTTTATAGAAAGAGCTTAATTAATTCAAAATGAAATAATAAGTTTAAAATATATTCAACTAAATAAAATTTGAAAAACTTCAATTTCATTAACTTTAAAATACTGTTCTCCATTATTTAATTCATAATCACTTACAATTCCATCATAAACACAATCCAAAGAATCACAAGTATTTCCTTGATCAAACATATTTTCACCTATATATATTATATAATAATTAGAATTATAAAAACAAGGACCTCTTTTTGGATAATCAGAAATAGCATATTTTCCTTTTTTAATATTATATATTTTTTTTTTAAAAAGAGAAAATACAAAAGTATTATCATCTTTAATATATTTTCCAGAACTTTTATATCCAATTTCTGTATAACCTCCAATAATATTTCCTTTTGTCGTTTTTATAAATATTAATTGATTTCTTTTTTCATCACAATTTTTGTGAAAATCTTTTCCATTTTTTCCATCTCTTGTTGCCCTGAATAATAAATTTAATGATAATTCTTTTTTATTCATATTTTCTATTTTTTTTAATCTTGTTATTATAAAATCAATATCATTAATAGATTGTATTATTTCACTATCAAAAGTGTTTAATTTTTGTTGTACTTCTTTATTTAATATTTCTTTATTTTGAGTTTCTAATGTTTGTATTCTGATTTTTAAATCATTAATTTCATTTTTTAAATCAATTTGTTCTTTCTTTAATTCATTAATTTCTTTATTTTGAATAGCAACAATATTATATAATTCATTTATTTTATCTTTGTCAGATTTTTGTTTTTCATATAAATTAAATCTAATATTTGTAAATTTTTGTAAAGGTAAAGTAAAATTAATAATGATAAATTCAATTTCTTCAATTATTCTTACTTCTCCTTTATTAATTAAAGGAATTAATTCTGATAAAATTTCATCAATAGATTCATAAAATCCAAAAAATTTGTTTTCTTTATTTTTTCTATTGAAAATATATTTTCATAATATCTTTTATTTAAATCATTATTTAATATGGATATAATTAATAAAGATGATTGTTTATTTATTAATGTTATTATAAATTTATTTCCTTTATTTGAAGTTAATTCAAAAATCTTTTCCTTATTTTTAATTAGATTTTGAATACTAGGTTTTGGTGCTTCCATTTTTTTAATTTTTTTTTTGACTCAAAAATAGTTGAATATTTTTATGAATTAATTTATATTTTGTATTATTTAAATTATATTAAATAATAATATCTTTTTTTTAATCTTTATTAAATAACATTTTTCAAAACAATTTTTTTCAAAAAATTTTATTCTTTTTTTTCCATATATTTATAATTTAAATTTTATTTAAATAATAAAAATATTTATTTTTTATTTCAGAATTTTTCCAATAAAAGATTAAATTAATATGTTATTTTGATTAGGATGAAAAAATTTGAATATATTTTATTCCAAAAAAATAAGTAATAAAATTAAAATAAACAAACCAAATTTTCATTAATTGGAATATAATTAAATAAATATCATTTGTCTATCAACAATAAATTTAATAAATTATTAAAATTTATATTAATTATAATTTATTTTTTAATTTTTTTAAATATAAATAATTAAATCTATCAAAGACAACAGAAGATAATCTTTTAAAAGTATAAAAAAATGAAACACCAAAAGAAAAAAAAGGAATTTTATTTTAACAAAATAAGATAAATAACATTTCAAAAAATTAAAAATTTTTTTGATTTAAAAATTCCAATAGAAAGTAAACAGGACCATCAAAAATCAAAAACAATATAAGTATTATATAATTTTTACAAGGAAGAAAATCAATAAGATTTAATTTAAATAATGAAAAAGAATTAAAGATTTAATTGGAAGATTAATTTCAAGTAAAAATGAATCATAGTATTTTTTAATTTATACCTAAATTATCATACAAGCTTTTGAAATAGGATATATACTTTTATTAGATGAAGTTATTTAAGTAATAATTACTTTTTCAATATATTGTCAAATTGAAAATTAATAGCATCATGATTTTATAATTATTGATTCTTAAAATGTTAAAATAGAAGGATTTACTAATCAAAGAAATGAAGTATCTAAAAAGTATTTTTTTTCTATATTTGTTATAGATTTTAAATTTGGAGAATTAAGAGAAATTACAAAAAGATTAGCAAATAAAATAATTATAATATTGAAGAATTTGATTAAAATATTATTAATTTTCATTATGAAGGCGTTTATGAAACAAAAAATATAAAATCAAGTAATAAATTCTTTATAGTAAGAGGTATAAATTAAACTATTAATTTTATTTCAAAAGAAGAAGAACCAGGAGATAAAATTAATTGTTTTTTAGGTTATAGATATAGAGGAAAAGAATTTCAAAAATTAATGAATATTATTAAAATTAAAACTCCTATTTATAAAGATATATCAATTATTCCTTAACTTCCTACTGATTTTTACTAAATGTTATCCTAATTATTATCTTAGAAAACATTTTATTTTTCCAAATTAAAAAAAAAATGGAAGTAATATATTAATTGATGGAAATGAAGGAAATAGAATTATTTAAATTGATAAATAGTTTTCTTGCTATTTTACTTCAAAACAAAAAATTAATTAAAACTTTTTATTTATATTCTCTCTCTCCAGAATTACAGTTAAAGATATAATTGGATAATATATATTAAAAAGACAAAATCCTAATTCCTATTTGGAATAAAACTGAAAAGAAGAATGGACATTTATATCTTTCAGTAAAAATAGTTATTATGAAGAATAAGAGAAGATAAATACTGCAAAAAAAAGTTTTTTAAAGTTTAAATGTTCTTTTAGTTTCTTATAATTAAAAAAGAAGATTTCTTATTTTCAATCTCTAAAATTAAAATTGATATGATTTTTTATTCATTTTAGAACAAATAGAAAATTTATCTCCTTTATTTTTATTAATAGATTTAGAATAATAAATCTTGAAAACCAATTAGAAAGTGCATTAGATAAAGATATTAATAATATTATAAATTTAGAGGATATAAATTTTTTAGACAAAGAATTAATTAATAAAATTTGTCAAATTTATAAAGAAAAAAATGAATATTTCAGATTTGTCAAATTTCATTAAAAGTATATTTTATTTAATTTAATTAAATCAAAAGAAAATATTGAAAAATAATAGTTTATTTAAAAGTAATTATTTTCATAAAGAAAATACATATTAATATTCCTATATTATTAAAAAAATAATATGAAAATATTTGAAAAAACAAAATAATTATCAATTGAAGAGAGATTTTATTTTCAAAAATAATCAAAATTTAGAAATTTAATGAGAAATGTTCATGTATGTTATCTATGTTCAAAATGTAGAATTTCAGTATGTTTAATAGAACACAATTTTAGGTCAAACAAGGCAAGAGTATTTAATGAAATCTTTAGAAAAGAATATGCAATATTATATTTATTTAATATGCAAACTCAACTCTTTTATTTATATTATATTTTTACTTTTGTAACAGGAAATATTATAATAAATGATGGACTTCTTGCTAAAGTAATTGAAAATGATAAAGTCTTTATTAAAGATGAACTTAATTTATAAAAAGATAATATTTTACAAACAATAAATATTCCTTTAGAACCAACTAATGAACAGTAAATATTTTTAATATCAGACACAGAAATAAAAATATAAATAAATAATTAATGTTTTTTATGTCATAATGATTTATCAACATATGGGAGAAAAAAATTACCAAATATAATGTAAAAGAGATTAATAATATTTGCTCTATTGATTAAAATTTTACAAAATAGATAATGAATTACAAAATTGAAAAGTAGAAAATTCAAAATTCAAAATGTATGATTTTCAGAATTGCAAATTTTTTTAAATAACTTGAATGAAACTAATATTACTAAAATAGGAAAATGTTCTATTAGAGATGTTAGAAAATTAAATAGAAGAATAACTCAACAACAAAAAAAGGAAAATGATTATTTTGAACATCAAATAGTATTTATTCTTGGTTCAATTATTAATGGAATTCAGAAAAAATCATTACTTTTATAAATTTTGTGAATTACATTGCAAAAAAAAATTTTGACAAAAATGTATTAAATATAAAAGATTAAAAATGAATTTTTTAAAAATCCTATAGAATAAAATGGATTCATAAACAAAAATTTTTAGTAAAAAGTGATTCTGAAAAATGTTTAAAATATAAAACAAGAAACAAAAAATAAAGAAATATACTTATACTGTTGGTGAAGCAGGAATGTTTTGAGGTGGGGGTGTAGATGATGATATTGATTTTAAATTTATTATATGATACATTATTTTAAATATTATTTTTTCATTTTAAAGAATTATTATTATTATATGGATCTTGTATTTATTAATCTAAATTAGTAAAAATTAATTTACTTATGCTTATAAAAAATATTTTTTCCTTGAAATTTAAATTCTCAATTAATATGAATTGTTTCCTTAATTGCAAATTATCAAAGAAAGGATTATTATTTTGAATAAAATATGTAAAAAAATAAATTAATTGATGGAATTAAAAAAAGAATTAATAAAATATTATGAAGAAAGAAAAAAAAATAAAGATATAAAATGAAAAAATTAAGAAATTAAAGGAAAAAAATGAGAATAAAATAATAAAAGAAAAAGAAAATAAAAAAAAAGAATATAAAAATGAATCTGATTAAAGTATATAATAAATGGAAAAAGACAAATAAAGATGAATCAGATGATGATTCAAATATTGAATATAATAAAAAAAGATAAGAAAAAGGAATATGATGATAATGAATCTAAAAATTATATTAAAATAAAAATAATAAAAAAAAAGAAATTTTTATGAGTTTTGTAAAAAACTTAATAAAAAATTTAAAAATTAATATGATGAATCTGAAGAAGATAATAAAAAAATTGAAAATAAAAATGAATCTGACAATACTGAATAGAAGGAAGATAATAAAAAAAGAAAAAAGATTAAAAAATATTCTTCAAAAGTGAAAATAAATAAAAGAATATAAAAAATTAAAAAGAAAATATAACTACAATAAAGAAATTTGAAGAAAAAATCACAAATAAATATATTAAAAATTCAATTTTTCTTTTTTTTTGAATCAATAAAAAAAGTTCTTCATCATTTATAACAAAATTCACATTAATTAAATATATTATATTAAGATAGAATTTTTGGAGATTTTACTTTAATTTTTAAAACTGCATATATAAACAGATAATAATAATAAAGAATTGTATTCAAATTAGAATAATTTATTAATTATTTTAAATGATATAAATGAAGTAAAAAAAATAGTTTTTATAAAAACATTTAATAAAATATAAAATAATATTCATATATCTAAATGATTCATTATCTATTAATTATTGAAAGAAAAACTAGTAAAAGGAAAAAATCATATATTAATTATATAGTAAATTTTTTAGGAGATGATGTTGTATATCTAAATATTTCAAACTCAAAAACAGTTTAAATTTATTTTATAAAAAAAATATTAATTGAAAAATATGTTACTTATTAAAAGAAATTTGTAGATTTTACTTATATTATTGATTCTAAAATAATTAAAGAAAAATTGTATGATTTACTAGATAATTTACAATTAGTAATTCAGATACTTTATAAAGCCTTGTTACTAATATTTGTTAAATATATTTGGACTTAAAATCCATTTAAATTAATAAAAACATTGAATATATTTTTGTTGAAGTGGTGAAAAAATATTAAAAATAAAATCTATAATTATTAGAAAGAAAAAAATTGGAGAAGATATTTCAAATAATATAAAAGAAAAAATTGTTTATTATCAAGAATAAAAAGAAGAATATAGTAGAATATGGTATTTAGATTCTTTTCCTTTATATTTGGTAAAAATTTAAATATGTCTTAAATCCAGATTAATCTGAGAATTAAGTTTAATTTAAATCAATTAAATTAAATATTTAATTTATGATATTCTATTATTATTATATATGGAAAAAAAGTAAATTTTATTTTTTTAAGATATTTAAATATTGTACAATGTGATTATTCCTTTTATTATTTCCTTATGAGTTTTTATATTAAAATATATAGAAATTTTTACTGTAATTATTTTAAAAAACCAAAAATATTTATTTACGAATTAACTTAAAATTATAAAATAAAATATAAATTAAAAATATATGATAAAAAAAATTAAATTTAACCTAAATTAATTAAATAAAAAAAAATATATTATTTTTTAATAATATATTTTTAACTAAACATTAAAATTTGAATTAATTATTCAATAGCTTTTCTTTTATATAATATTGACATATAATATAATATATATTGTAAGAATAATTAAGATATTCTTCCTAATATATAATTTTCATTAATATTTATTTTGCAACATTCATTTTAGTAAATCAATAAATTCTTCAATCTCATTATTTAATTAAATGTTTGGATTTTATAGAATATTTTAATATAAATTATATTCTCTTTTAATAAAAACTAAGAAATTTCTTATTTTTTCATATATTAAATAATTATTCTTAAACCCTATATATAAAAATTTTTATAAAATGATTCACCATCTTAAATTTCATGAAGTGTTGATAATATCACTTTTTTCTTAAACTCAATGAAAGTTCTGAAATATTTATAAATTAACATTAAAGAAAATAAGATAATTTAATTGATAATATTTCATTCATTTAAGTTGAATCTATTAAAAAATTTGAAATTTTAATATTTCCATTAATCATATTTTCTTATTTATTTTATTTAAACTCTTAATTAAAATCATTAAATATTTATTTTAAAAACCAAGATGTTAAAACTATATCATAAAAAAAAGAAACATATTACAAAACTATATTTGAATAATTATTTTGAAATTAAAATTGTTTTAATTCAAATAAAGTTATTTTTTCTAAAATTTAAATTATTAAACAAATCAATCTATTTTTCCCTATTTTCTTAAGAAATATATAAATAAAAAATTCCTTTTCTAAGCAGAAAGTAAAAAATGAAAGATTTAAATGACTTTTTTCTTTAAGAAAAAATTAAATTTTTAGTTAGAAATCATCAATCAAAATTATTAATAAAAGAACCAATAAAACATTAGAACACTTTTTAATATTTTTTTATTAAAAGATTAAAGTAAAGTATATTTCTTCAATTAATCAAAAAAAAATAAATTAATTTAACTTTATTGTTTTAAAAAATAAAAGAATAAAATAATTAAATAACCATAAATTTATAAATCAAAAAATACCCTATCTAAAAATAATTAGATCAACCCTTTATTTACAAATATATTTTTAAAATGCAGCACTTACAGTTGTAATTAATTGATCATCTCTTGCATTTTCACTCACATAAACTTTATACTCTCCAGTAGTTGGTCTTACAAAGGCAGCTGAATGAACATCATAATATGATAAATCATGAGGTTCGACCAAAATACTAAATATTGTTTCTTCATCAACTTTTAATAACTTTTTGTCAAATCCTTTCAAAACTTTTTGTGGATAATTTTCAAGAGGAAATCCTAAAAATACCATAGGAACAACACTAGCATCATATTTTCCAGTATTTTTAACTTTAAATTTAACAGTTAAACCTTTTCTTCGCATTTTAACATTTAAATCACTATATTTAAAAGTACTATAACTTAATCCAAAACCAAAAGGAAAATCATATGATTTATTATTTTTATCTACATATCTTTGTCCAATAAATACATCTTCAACATAAGTATATTCTCTATAGATATATTCATCAGAAGTAGTATAATTTACTTTTGTTACATTTGGATAACTTTCTAAAGGAGCCCAAACATAAGGTAAATGACCAGAAGGTGAATAATCACCAAATAAAATATCAACTAATGCATTTCCTCCTTGTCCTCCTAACATTCCTCCAAATAATATTGCTTCAATTTGATCATTATGTATCCATTGTCTTATATTTACTGTTGCAGGTCCTAAAACTACTAAAACTATTTTAGAGGAGTTTGCACATCTTGATAGAACATTTTCTACTAATTGAGTTCCATTATGCCATGGATCTAAATTAACTCTATCACCTGCCAAACCTTCTACATTTATATATTCTTCACCTGAATTTGCTCCAATAAAAGCTAATGTTACATCTGCATTTTGACATACACTTTCATTAAAATCTAAAACTTCTATAATATCCGTTCGTGTATATGTTTGGTTATCATCATTCAAATAATCACCTATTGAGCCAGTTGAATATGTAACTGTCCAACCAAAATATACAGCAGTAGCATTTATTGCATCAAATGGAGCAACTTGGTATTGAAAAAATGTTGTTCCTGAACCCCAACCAAGTGCAGTATAACCTCTAAAAAATCTCAAGGCTTGATTACCTGGATCACCACATGTCACATCATTTTTGTATATTCCAGCACAATCTGAATAAGCAGCATTATTTCCAATGATTGCAATAGATTTGAAATCATGAGGATTAATTTGATTTTTTCTTAAAGGTAAAAAATTATCTTTATTTTTTAATAAAACAATACTTTCTCTACCTGCTTGTCTATTTTTTGCTATATTACTATCAGTATAAGTATTAGCATCAAGTTTAACATTTTTAGGATATGAATTTTCTGAAGTGACCTTAGCTGGAATTTGATTTACTCTATACATCGCAGCTACTATTCTAGTTGTAGCATCATCAAGTCTATCCATAGTAATTAATCCAGAATTAATCCACTCTGGTATATTATTCCAATCGCTTCCTTCTTCTCCTGTTGCACTAGGAGTCCAACCTGGTCCTCCTGGCATATGCATATCACATCCATTACCAAAATTTTCATGACTAGGATTGTTAATTGACCACCAATCAGACATAATAAATCCTTTAAAACCAATTTTATCTTTTAAAATATCTTGTAATAATCTTTTATTTCTTGTCATAAAAATATCATCCACAGCATTATAAGATTCCATAACGGAAGTGACATCAGCTTTCTTAACTGCTTTATAAAAGGGTTCAAGATATATTTCCCAAAGAGCTTGTTCAGGTATATTTGAAGATGAATTATGTCTTGGATCTTCAATTTCATTTCCAATAAAATGTTTAATACAAGCTAAAACATTTTGACTTTGAATACCTTTAACAAGTTGAACCCCAGCTTCAGAAGTTAAAAAAGGATCTTCACCAAAACCTTCCCAAACTCTTCCTCCAGTTGGATTTCTTAAATAATTAACACAAGGAGCTAACATAATAGTAACTCCTTTATCGTAAAATTCTTTTCCCTGAGCAGCACCAACTTCATACATTAAAGTTCTATTAAATGTAGCTGCTGTATTAATAGCTGCTTGCCATGATGTAGTATAATTTGAAAAACGAACTCCTGCAGGTCCATCTTGTAAACAAATACCAGGAAATCCTTTATTTATATTAGCATCAATTGAACCAACACATGTTCCAATCATATTTTCGGTACTGTAGGTCAATAATTTTTTTTCTCGTAAAGTAAAAGATGAAAGTAATGCTTTTGCCTTATTATATTCTTCAGTCCAATCAAAATTTTCTTCTACATATTCATCATCAGAGTCATCATTTGTATTATCACCATTATTATTATTTCCATTTATATCATCATCATCATCATCATCTTTTTTAACAGCAAGAACAATTACTGCTATAAGTAGTCCTGCTATAATCACAGCTTCAATAATCATAATTATTAAATGTAATTTTGACTTTGAAAGACTATCAGCATTAAGTGGTGCCTTCTCATTTAAATCATGATGCTCATCTGCAGTATGAAGATTAGTATCACTCTGTTGCATTTTATATTTTATTTTTTATTCTGATATATATAGCAAATTAAATTATCATAGAAATTAAAGTATTTTATTTATTTCTTTTACATTATAATAAAATTTATTCAATTATATAATTTTTATAAAAAATGCAAGTTTTAATAAAATAAAGTCAAATGAAGTCTTGATGTTAAAATAAATTTCATTTATATTTTTTATTTATAATAAAATAATATAAAACTAATAAACTTATTTTATTTTAACCGGTTAAAGAATGTATTTTGAAAAATATAAAAGAAAATTTTTGAAATATATTTATAAAATAATATTTTAATGTTAACTTAATTCATCAAAAGAAATAAATTTATTTTTAAAACAGTGTATGTATTTAAGAATAACGAATAAATAATATTTTAAATATAAAATAATAGAAGGATTTTGAAAAAACTAGTTTAATTTATTGATAATATAATTATATTTACTGATTTATAGTGAAGTAGAATTGTTATTGACATTTTTAAAACATTCTGTAAATTTATTAATTTAATTAATTATAAAACTCAAGAATATATTAATTTATAATATTTAAAATTTTTTATCTTTTATTTATACTTTTTTTATTTTGAATGATGAACTTTCAAATTAAAGGTGAAATAAGATGATAATAAATAATTTTAACTATATTCCTCATAAAAACTAAAAAATTAAAAATTAATTAAATCTTTTTATTTATTTGAAAAAACCTTAAATATCAATAAAACATATTTTTTATTGGATTAATATATTTCATATACTTTTTAGTTATCTTTCATAAAGAATATATTTAAGATAATAAAATAATAAAAATTATTTTTCTTTATTATAGTAATTATTTTTTTCAATTTAACGTTACTTTTATTAATTATCATTTATTGAATTCAATTATTGTAAATATTAAACATTAAAATAATAAAAAAAAAATTAATTTAATAAAAAAAATTTTATAATTATTTTTATTTAAATTATTAAATTTTTTTTTAATTTTTAATTTATTTCATTGGGTTTGGGACAGAATTGGGGATTGGG
>JAJMZS010003618.1:0-11436 GCA_023807205.1 Isotricha prostoma | reverse complement strand
ATTATCGATAAATTATTTTTAAAAATAATATTAAAAACTATTATATTTCACAATGGTATAATAGATAAGATTTAATAATTATAATTATTATAATAATTCTATATTCTATATAATAATATTATTTCTCTATGTGTGCTTTATATTTTACTTTATTATTAATTACTATAATAAATTTTATCTTTAATTCAAATTTTAACATCTATATATATATTTTTTTTAACAGAATAATATTTGTTTTTTATTATATTCATTTAAAAATTTATTTTCTTTTAAATTATTATTAAAAAAATGTCTGTTAAAATTATATTTATTAAAGTCAATAAAAAATGAATGATTTCCCAAATAGGACAAATTATAAAATAATAGAAATTTTAGGTCAAGGTTCATTTGGATCTGCATATAAAGTTTTAAATGAGGAAAATAATTGCATTTATGTCATAAAAAAAATAAAATTAAAAAATGTTAAAAAGGATGAACCAAAGTTAATTAAAAAAGAAGCAGAAATTTTATCAATTCTTAATTCAGAAAATATAGTTAAATATTTTGAGTCTTTTGAAGATAATGAATCATTTAATATAATAATGGAATATTGTGATGGATTAGATTTAAGAAAATATATTAATGATCATAAAAACTCAAATGATTTTATAGAAAAAGATATAATTTATCACATTATTTTAGAAATATGTAAAGGTCTAAAAGAAATTCATAACAAAAATTTAATTCATAGAGATTTAAAACCTGATAATATATTCCTTACAGCAGATTTAAAAGTTAAAATAGGAGATTTTGGTATTTCTAAACAATTAAATAGTGTAAATGAATATGCTCAAACTCAAGTAGGTTCTCTAATATATATGGCTCCAGAAATTATAAATAAAAAAAAATATAATAATAAAGTTGATATTTGGTCTTTAGGATGCATTATTCATGAATTATGTACATTAAATTTTTGTTTTGAAAGCCCATCAATTAAAGAATTAATAACTAAAATAATTGAATGTAAACATGAAAAAATTAATAAAAATATTTATGGAGATGGTTTACAAAAATTAATTGATTCATTATTAAATATAGATTATTCTAAAAGACCAAATATAGATGAAATCATTAAAATTGTTTATTTTAATATAGGAACTTTATTCTTTGATAAAATTGTAGAATTATTTGATTCAGATGAATCTTATCAAAATTATATCATTGAAAGAAATATTCAAAATTCTTTAGATCAAGTTAATTTAATAATATAATCAAGAGAAAATAAATTTACTGATATTAAATTTTATTCAGCGTTATTAATTACATCTCCTCTTTTTTTTGCTTTAGGGGCTTTTTTAGGACCTATTTCATTAATTGCAAGTTTATTCATTTGAGGTGTTACTGGAGGAGGAATTGGTATGATTTTAGATAAAATTATAGGTGGTAAAAAAAAGTCACAATTTATAAATACAAATTCAATAATAACAGAGAAAATTCAAAATGATTTAATAAAAATAATACAAAGTCAACTTGATAAAAATATTATAAAAGAAAAAGTAATAATTTATAATAAGGAAAATTTTGATAATAAAATACAGAAAATAAAAAATAAATTATTAGAAAAAAATTATTTAAAAAAACTTCAAAAAATTATTACAAAAAATTTTAATATTTTATTAGTAGGTTGTACTAATGCAGGAAAAAGTACATTAATTAATGAATTTTTAAAATTAGACAATACTAAAAAAGCAAAAGAATCTGAAGGTGGTCCAACAGATACAATTGATTTTACACCTTATAAAGGAAAAAATAAAAATAAAACTTATACATTATATGATACAAATGGAATAACAAATAAAGGAGTAGATTCTATTGAATCAAAAAAAGAAAATACAATAAATGAAATAGAAAAAAGATTAAAAAGTCATAATCCAAATAATTTAATTCATTGTATTTGGTATTGTTTTCAAGGTTCAAATGTTCAACCAAGTGATAAGTATTATATAGAAAGTTTATTAAATATTTATATAACTTATACTATTCCAATAATTTTTGTTCATACACAAACATATTCAAAAAAACAAAGTAAAACATGTAAAATGGGTATAGAAAAATATTTAAATGAAATTTATAATAATGATAAATCTAAAACAGAAGAACAATTAAAAAATTATATTAATATTTTGGCAAGAGGAGATGAAGATGAAGAAAAAGAAGCTTTTGGTTTAGAAGAATTAGAAGAACTTTCTCAAAAAGAAATTGAAGCTAAAGGAATTAAATCATCTTATTTTGAATTTATTAAACAAGATATAATTCCTGTTTTAATAAATGGAGTATTTAATTTAATTTTTACTGAAAATAATATGAAAAATCTAATTAATAATTCAAAAAAAAGTCTTGAGAATTATTTAGAAACAATGTTAAATATAGTAAATAATGATAAATTAGGATTATCATAAGATGTTAAAAATAATAATAAAATTTCATTAACAAATCTTTGTAATAATTTTAAAAATATTAGAGATAAATTAAAAGATGATTTAATGGATTTATTAACAATAAAAAAATTAAAAAAAGATAATGAAGAATTTGTAAAACAAGTTTATGAAAAAAAAAGTGAAAAATTTAAAAAAGATATGTCTTATCAAAAATTTTGTGATAATGTTGAAAATTTAATTTATGATAATATAACAAATAATAAAAATGAGATAATTAATAATGTATTAAATAATGGTTTTAACTTCTATATTATTCAAATAATAAAAACAGGAATAAAAGAACAATTTAAAAGTTGTGAAGAAATTATATTAAATGAAATATATACTGAAATATTCAGAGAATTAAATAAAAAAGAAAACTAGATATTTGTTATTAAATCATTTTTAAATCAATAAAAAAATTATTTTATTATTAAAAATTGGGATTATCATAAGTATTATTAAAATATTTTTTGTCAATTATTATTTTATATATTATTATATCATAGTATTAATATTATTAATATTATTTTTTATTAATTTGTTTTACCACTTTTATATTAAATATAAATAATATTAATATTATTATTAATATAAAATTTAATTTATTTAATTCATGGGGATTGCACCCAATAGCCAATTAAATGTAAACATAAATTAATTTTATTTTTTTAAATAATTTAATAGATTAATATTTATTAAAACAGTAATATATTTTTATAATTAATGTCAAATCATATTTTATATAATAAATATAATAAAAGCTACATTTTTTTTTTTGAAAAATAACACCCCCAAACAAAAAACGAAAATAAAAAGTATTATAATAATTTATATTCATCTAATAATAATATATTATTGATGATTTTAATAAATTAGAAAGATAATAAAAAGCTCATAAAATATTTATTAATAAAAATCAAAGTGACATTTTTTTATTAGAAAAAAAATAAATAACAATAATAATAAAAATAATAAAAATTTATTAAATTTATCAAATCATTCAACAGTATTTATTATTTTATAAATAATAATAATTGTTCTATAATAAAAAGATCAACAAAAAAAAGATTATAATCCTGAAAAAAATTTTTCAAAAGAAACTTCTTTTAAACATTATTATAAAGTTGTTTCTTCTAAAGACAAAAAATATTAATTTTTGATAGCAAAAAAAAAAATTATAAAAAAAAAAAATTATCAAATACAATTGAAATTGAATCTGAAAATTTGGATATATTTCAATCAATTAATGGATCATTATATAATAAAATTCAATTTTCATTTAAAGAAAAAAATGATTTTTCTTAAGTTAAAATAACAAAAAATTTATTCATTTATATAAAATAATTATTTAGATAAATTATAAAATTAGAATAAATTATTCAAAGATTTATTCTTTTTTAAATTTACTAAATTTTATTAAAATATATTAATTAAAATGAGGTTAATATTAATCCATAAATCAATTCATTATTTTAATTTTTTAATTTTAAAAAAAATAAATTTATATATATTAATAAATCAATGATTATATAAAAAGTTAATAATAGTAAAATAAAATAAAAAAATAAGAAGTTATTTATTTTATTTAAAAAATTATTTAAGATTTTTAATATTTATTAAGTTAAAAAATGTTTTCTCAAAGAAATAGTTTTTCTCTTCGTGAAAATTTTACAATTTCAAAAACAATAAAATCCTATAAATCATTTCAAAAACCATTAATTGATATGTTTAATCCATCATCATATAGAATATTAAATTCAAAAAAATCAAATGAACTAGAATTAGAAAAAAAAAACAATGAAGAAAATAATAAAATAAATATAAAAAAAGAACATTTAATTTTAGAAAAAGAATTAAAAGAAAATTTAGAATCAAATATAAATAAAAAAAAAACATTAGAAAAAAAAACAGAAGAATTAAAATTAGAAACTAAAAAAATATCAAAAAATAAAATACCAAAACATTCAAAAACATTTAAACATTCATTTTCAACAACAGAAAAAAATTTTATAAATGTAAATAGAACATATACAACAGATGATACAGATGAATATAATTTAATAAATTTAATAAATGAAGATATATCAAAAGGAAATAAATTTGGTTGGGAATTATCAATAAAATCAAAAGAAGTAGAAGTTTATTCAAAAAAATCAAAATTAAAAAATGGTGATGATTCAATTATTACTAAAACAATTGCAATTTTTCCTTATCCAATAAATATTGTTATTCAATATTTAGAAGATTTTGAATATAGAAAAAGATATGAAACAATGATGAAAAGAGGTAAAAGTATAGAAAAAATAAAATATGATAATAGTAATTTAGAAAAAGAATATTTATATTTATATTTAAAAATGCCTTTAATGTTTGATGATAGAGATTTTGTTGAAGAAAAAAAATTATGGATTAATCATGGTCAAAAAGAAAAAACTGCTTTATTTCTTTTAAAAAGTGTAGAAAGAAATGATTTTCCTATTAAAAAAAATATTGTAAGAGGTGAAATGATTATTAATGGAAATTATTTAGAAGAAATTTCAAAAAATAAAACTAGAATTGTTATGGTTTGTGAAATGGATATTAAAATGAATAGTAGTCTTTTAAAACCAATTATGGCAAAAGAAGTTCCTAAAGGACAAAAAGAATGGGTTAAAGATACTTTAAAAAGATTACCTGAATATATTAAAGAAAAAGGAATTGTTATTAATTAAGTTTTTATATATTTAATTTTAGGTTTTTTTATTTATTTTTTTTATTTTTATTTAGTTTTTTTTATATATTTGATTTTTTTGGTTTTTTTGATTTTTTTTTTATTTTTTATTTTTATGTTTTTTAATTTAGAATGAATAAAATATTAAAACATTATATAAAGAAGATTTTAAGTAATTTAATTAAGAATAATTATTGTTTAAAATTATTATTTCAAAAAAATCTTTTTTTTTTTAAATAGATTAATAGAAATATCAATTTTTTTATCATTTACTTTTAAAAATCAAAAAATATAAAATATTATTATATGTTATTTAATGAAAGAAATATTAATTCAAAGCTCATGAATAATAATAATAATTGAATTTCTATCCTCATTAATAATAATTATATTTAAAAATTTCATTATTATATGAAAAATCCAATTTCATTATACAATATTTCAATAAATGAGGAAACCTTTCAATAACAGGAATAATATTCTCTAAACTCATAAAAGTTTCAAAATAATGATTTGTTTGAATCAATAAATTATATTTTTTATCTTTTTTTAATATAAACAATGGAAGAAAATATGTAAAAAAGGAAAAATTATAAAATTGTTTATTTTTTTCATTAACTTCTTGATTAGTAATATTATTTATTTTATTTTTACTTTCACAATTATATATACTATAATTAAATATTTTATTTTGATTATTTATGGGGTTTTTATCATTATTTTGAAATAGATTTTTTTTTTGACTTGAAAAATTATACTTCATTCTATTAAAAAGATTTTGATTACTTTTATCATATTTACTAATATTAAATGATAAATTATGATAAATATTTTTTAAAGGAATATTAATAATATTATTAGTTAAATCAGAAATAAAACTTTTCCTAGTTAAATAAAAAGTAATATAATTAAAAATTTGAAAAATAAAAGTTAATATTCCTCCAATATTAGAAAACATTTCATATAATCTTGTATATTTTCTATTATATATCATTTCATATTCAATACAAGTTAAAATTAATCCCATTTCAGCATTAGGAAAATTATTTCCTATAGAATCCATATAAAATCCTTCAATTTCACCAAATGAAAATTTTTTTTTATTAGAAAAAATAAAACCAGAATCAGAATAATATTCAGAAAGAAGAAAATTATATATATATAATCTTTTAAAATCTAAAGTTATAGGAAAATAATCAGTTCTTAAATATTTTTGTATAGGATTTTTTAAATTATAATGATCAGGTACTTCTTTTACAAAATAAAAAGAAAGATATGTATCATTATTTAATATATCATTTATTTCATTATCATTTGCACATGTTATATTATTTTCAGAAGAATTTTTACATTTTTCTAAAAAAATACTAATCATATCAAATCCTCTTCTCCCATCTCCATATCTTCCTCTAATTGAAATATTTTGATTTGGATTTGTACATAAATATTTATCTAAATCAAATCCTTTAAAATATGACATATCATAATTATTTTTTAAATTATTACAATTATTAAGAGTAATATTTTTTGTTATAACATTAAAACCAATAAAAGTATTATTTATTTCAATTGGTGATATTGTTTGTTTACTTATTTTAATTGAATAATATTTTTCATTTAATGAAAGTGGAATTGCATTTATATCTGATAAACCTATCATAAAAGGAAATTCTGAAAAATTTATTGATTTATTTCTATCTAATTCTTTTTGACTTGAAATTACAGAAAAATCTTTATATTGAAATAAATCTAAGGAATATTTTATTAATATTGAAATGAATAAAAAAATCATTAAAAAACTAAATGAAATTCCTATATAAGATGTATATATTGATTCATTTTTATATCTAATTGGATAATCTATTCCAAAAAAATTAATTTTTGATAATTTGGTTTTATGAATATTCGATATTTTTTCCATTTAAATGTTATTATTTTTTGATTTTATTATTAAAATTTAATTTTTTTTCTATATTTAGTTAATATAATAATAAATGATTTAATGATAAATTATTTAATTAGAAAATAAATATTCTCAATATATTGATAATGATTTTAATATTTTTATCAATATCTTTTATTTTTAATATAACATTCATAAAAAATTTTTCAAAGAATTAATTTGAAATTCAAATATTGATTAACATAAGTTCTTTATATTTTAATAATCTTTACAAATAAAAATTCTTGTAAACAATTAATTCAATTGTATCATAAAAACAATTATTCAATTAACCTTTTTGTTTACATATGATATTTATTCTGTTTTACAATAGTATAAATAATTTAATTTATTTTACTATTATAAAACTATATATATTAAATATTTAAATTATTATCATTAATTTTTACTATATTAAAAAAAAATATTTTAATAAAAAATCAATAATGTCTTTTTATGAGAAATTGAATTTTTATGGATTGAACTTTCCTTTAAGATATAAATCAAAAGAAATTTTTATATCTTCAATAGGAATATTTTTTAGTATATTTTCAATTCTTTTTTTTATTTTATTTTTCTTTTTTTTTATAATAAATGGTAGTTTCACAATTATTACAAATTATAAATAAAATAAATCTTCTCTTTCAATAAATTTAAAACAAGCATATATGATGATAGGATTAGTAGATAATAATGGAATTCAATATAATATAGATAATGATATTTTAAATTTTGAAATAAATTTAATTTCAGTTTATCATGTTTTTAATAAAGAATCTTTTATGAATGAGATAAAAAAAAATCAAACAAAAATTGAATTAAATAATTGTGAAGGTTTTGATAAAATATATAAAAATATTAATTATTCAAAATTATTATGTTTAAATAATGATTTATTTATTAACGGAATTTATGGAGATGGAATAAATGATTATAATTATATTAATATTGAAATAAAAAAATGTAATTCAACTTTAAATAAAAATTGTAATGATGATTTAATAGAAAGTTTTCTTAAAAATAAATTATTATCTATATATTATTTAAATTATTTTCCTGATTATGAAGAAAAAAATTTACCTATTAAAAATTCTATTTATTCTGATTTTATTCCTTTATCTAGTTTATATTCTCAAAAATATATTTATTATTTTATATTATCTAAATATATTATTAATGAAAAAATTAAACAAAAAACATTTCATTTTTTTCAATTTCAATATAATTTTTATTTAAATGAAGAATTATCTTCAAATAATTTATTAGAAATTATTTTTACTACTTCAAAACTTAATAAAATACACACAAAACAATATGAAAAAATAATAGATTCAATAAATAAATTTGGAGGTGGTTTATATTTATTTTCATTAATAATACAGTATATAACAAAATATTTTAATGAAAAATCTTTTATGATTGAAATTATAAATAATTTAATTTCAGATGATTATAAAAAAAAATATAATTTCAATAATAATTGTTTTAAAAGTATAAATTATAATTCATATGATAAATCAAGTGTATTAAATGAAAGACATGTTTCAAGTATTGAACCTTTAAAATTAGAAAAAAAACATTTTTCACAATTATCAAGAATATCTAAATCACCAAAAATTCCTAAATTACAATTACAAAAAATTCAAAATAATAAAAATGAACAATCTAAAGAAAAATCAATTTATCTTTCTATTTATCAATTTAAATATAAAAAAAATAAAGCATCAATATCATTTATTTATTATTTTATTCCCTTTTTCCTTATTAAAAAAATTCAAAAATTTTATTATTTTCAAATTTATGAAAATATTTTTCAATATTATATGAGTATTGATGTAATTATTCCTTATATTGAAAAAGTTAGAAAAATTTTACATGAAACAATTGAAAAATTAAATATTACTATTGATGTTGATATTTTTAAGATTAAATAAATTATTAATAAATATAATTTTTAATATAAATCAATAAATATTAGTTAAATTTTAATTATTAAAAATAAATGAAAGAAAAATTTACAGATTTGTTAAAAAAACATTAAATATCAATAATATAAATAAACATTTAAATCAATCAAAAATATATATGTCAAAAATTATTCGTCAATTATCCTTTTGGGAAAAATAAATATAATTTAATAAGAATAAAATATATTTAAAAGGAAATAATATAAAAAAAGGAAAAATAATATCTTTAAATGACAATTTAGAAGGTGGAATAGGAAATTTTTTAAATAGAAAATATATAAAATCATGAGATTATAACATTATAATAAAAAGAAATAAAAATAATTTAAATTAAGAATAAAAAAATAATAAAAAGAGTTTTAAATCAATTTTTAATAATGAACCTAAAAAAGGAGTAAAAGGTATAAAAACAAAAATTATTGATAAAGAAAGATATTCTACAAAGGGAAATTTTAAATCTTTATTTGATAAAATCTCTTTAATTATTCCTATTAAAGGAAAAAAAAGAATAAATAATTCATATTATATTAAAAATATTAGTTTAGAAATTAAATATAATAATGTTCTTGGTTTTTAAAAAAGAGGAAAACTAAAAAATAGAAGAATTGATATTGAAACAATTCAACAAATTTCTCATATTTGAAAAAGATATTTTTCTTTAATAAAAGATAATGATTGATTTTTAATTATTTTTTTTTTAGTTTTATAAATATTTTATGAGTTTTAATATATATTTTTTATTTATTTTATAATTAATATTTTAATATTTAATTAAATATAATCTTACTTTCTATATAAATAAATATTTAATATTAATATATGCCTAAATTTTTTTTAATTTATATTCATTTGATAATATAAAATATCATCTTCAAATAATGAAAAATTATTACTTAATGATTTTAATAAAGAAAGAGGCATATTATTAATATTTTCAGTCTTTTTTATTTCCTCTTCTTCATTTAATTTTTTATTTGCTTCTTGTATTATTTTATTCTTTTTATTTATATTTTCATTTCTTTTTATTTGAAAAATAGTATTTCTTAGATTTTGTTTATCTAAACTAACATTTCTTTCAATTTTATTAATTTTATTATTATTTTCTTCTTTTAATATTTCTTTTTTTTCATTTGTAAATTCATCTGAAAAAATTCTTCTTATTAATGAAATTTTTTGACCTAAAAAATATTTATCACAATTATAAATATAAATATAAAAATTATCATCTTTATAATACATTTTTTCATTTTCTAAATTAGAATTATTTATTTTATAATCTTGATTATTATTTTGATTATTTATATTATTATTTGAATTATATAAAATTCCTATAATATAAATTTCATCATCATAAAATCCTAATAATCTTAAAATTTGAATTTTTTTATTAATTTCTTTTTTTATATTTTTTATACTAGAATTAATTTCTATTTCTAAAAAAATTACACTATCAATTGGAATTTCTATAAATTTATTTTCATTAAAAGGTAATTTTATATAGTCTTTTGTTTCATAAAAGCCATCTATAAAAATTTTTTCAAAACCATATTTAATTTCAAATAAATTATTATTTAATTTACATGAAAATCCAAGTTTTTTATCTATTAATTTATCAAATGGATTTTTTATTCCATCAATATTAATATTTTTTGAACTTATTTCAAATAAAGATGTATTCAAATTATATGAATCATTAGAATTTCTATTTTTTTTATTAATACTCATTAATTCAATACAATTTTTTCTTATTTGTTTTAAATCTGAATTTGCATAAATATAAAAATTATCTTGAAAATTTGAAAAAATTTGTACTTGATTATAATATATATAAAATATAAATGTTAAATTACAATAATTTATACTAAAAGAATTTGATGATGGATTAAAATATGTTTTTTCTTTTTTTTCAAATTTTCCATTTTTATAATTTACTATTTCTACAAATATTGTTTTTAAATATAAAATATATTCTCCATATTTTCCTATTGAATAACTTATTAATGGATGATATGTAAATTTTGAACAATTTGTTTTTGAAATAAAAATTTGTTTAATTCTATTAATAATTTTTTTATTTTCTTCTTTATTATCATCATTTTCATCATTTGAATATTCTTCAAATTTTGTATTTATCATAAGAAAATTTTTAATCTCTTTATTATATAAAATTTTATTTTTATGAATCTTTTTTTTTGGTAATAATAATTTATATGGTTTTTGAAAATATGTATTTTTCATTTATTTTATTTTAAATAAGAAAATTAGTATAATATATATATTGTAATAATTAAAAATTACTGTTTAATTAAAAAATCTATATTTCAAAATATTTAAATATTATATTCAAAAAATAATTAT
>JAJMZS010003617.1:0-11461 GCA_023807205.1 Isotricha prostoma | reverse complement strand
ATTCATTCATTAAGTTAAAATAAATGGAAAAATTAGGATTTTCAAAAAGAATATTAGAAATGAATTTTATGAAGAATTTTTTATTTAATTATTTTTTTATTTTATTTATTCCTTATTTATTTTTAAACTAAAAATGTAACATTTTTTTAATACTTATATTTTTTTACTTTATTTAAATTAATATATATGGGTATTTGCTTTTCAGATAATGATGAAAAAGAAATTCAAAATAGATTTGATAATGGTAAAATTACTAAGGTTTATAAATTAGATAATTTAAATTTAAAATCATTAAATCAACTTAATAAATATCAAATTAGTGGGATTATAAATGTATTATCTGCAAAAAATAACTCATTAAAAGAATTAACTCAAGAATTTTTTGATAAAATTATTGAAATTAAAAAGATAAATTTATCATTTAATGAATTTAAAGAATTCCCTAATATTCCTGTAAATTTAACATCATCAATTAAAATTTTGGATTTATCAAATAATCAAATTGAAGAAATCCCAATTTTAATTTCAAAATTTATAAAAATAAAAGAATTAAATTTAAGTACAAATAAAATAAATTCAATTCCAAATGATTTAACTAATTTAAAAGAGTTAGAAACACTTAATTTATCAAATAATAATATAAATTCATTTTCAAATAATTTGATTTCTTTGGAACAATTATCATTTTTAAATATTTCAAAAAATAAAATATCTATCATTCCAGAAAAAAATTGGGATAAATCAAAATTAATTCAATTAGATTTAAGTTATAATAAAATATCAAAAATTCCTGATGAAATTTTTGGACAATCAAAAATTACAATTTTAAAATTAAAAGGGAATAATTTGACAATATCAGATATAAAAGATTCAAATAATTTTGATAAATATTTAGAAAGAAGGAAAATGTTAAAAGATCAAGGTTTTAAACATGATTTAAATATGAGTTTTTCATTATGTGGTTTAGATTAATAATAATGAAAATTTTTTTATTATATTTTATATAGATTAAATATTTTCAAAAATGAATTAATATTAAATGAAATTTTAACAAAAAATGTTTTAATATTAATAAATTTTATATTATAAATGAAATATTTTTGAAATAATTTTATATTTATAATAATTTTTTCAATTTAAAATTTATTAATTTATTAATAGGTTAATAGTAATTATTATTGATTTTTATGAATAAATTTAAATTTCTGTTTTTTTTATATTTTATATTGATACTTATTTTCTTTTTTATTATGTTTTCAAAAATTTTTTTCTTTTTTTCTTTTAAATTTTATAATATTATTAAAATATCTTAAATAATAATTGATTTTTTTTATTACCCTTTTTAAGTAATTCAAATATTTAAAGATTTAAATATTTATATAATTTTACTTATACTTGTGGTCTTGTCTGAACAATATAATATTCACCTTTATAGAAAACACCTTCAATATCCTGTGGTTCACCATTAAACAATTTTTCAGTTTCAACTCCTAATTCTGCAACTTTTTCACAAATTCCTTTCACAAATCCAGGATCTTTAAAAATTTGATTATCTTTATAACTCATATTAACAACATTATCTTCAATCATAGGAACAGAATCAAATAATCCAGCACCAGCAAAACCTTCTAAATCTTCAGTATTACTATCACTTCTAAAAATAAAACCAGAATTTTTCAAAGCAATTGATTTATTAGGATAACTTTTAATAGTAACATTCTTTCCACTTTTATTATAAACAAAAGATAATGATTGTCCTTCATATGAACCAACAAGAGTTTCTCCCATTCCATAAACAATTTCACAATAAACTTCATTAGAATCATTAGTAGAAGGATTTTTAGTATGAATAACAAAAGCGTAATCAGCAGGAATAATTTTTTGACAAAGAACAGCCATATAAATATCAGATAGTTTAACTCCTACTTTAGTACATGCTATAAATGCTCTTTCATTATATTTTGAAGCCCATACTGCTTTAATTGCTTTTAATGCTTTTGGTACATCATTAACTGGTACACCAAAATTTTTTAATTTTTCAATTAATGCTTGTACTTCTGGAGTTGATTCTGGGAATTTAATTTCTTTTGTTATTGATGCTGCTTTTTCTAATAATGGTGTTGCTTTTGCTAATTCTGATGTATTAAGATTTGATATTTCTTTAATAAGTGATGTTATTTTTTCTTTATATTTTTCATTTCCTGGAAGATTTAAAATAAAATCTTGTACATTAAATGGTATTGCAAAAGATTCTGGATAATGAACCCAATCTGGAAGTTTTTTATATACTTTACTTGTATTATTACTTTTTGCTCCTACTTTATCATTAGCAAAATCTGGTATTTCAATATATGTTCCTTTGAATTCTTGTGAAATTTTAACTGGTTCTACTTTTCCTTTTTCTTCTTTATTTTCAACATTTTCATCAAGAACTTCACTATCAACAATTTTATATGATATTTTTTCACCTGCAACTGTTAATTCAATAAATTTATCTTTTCCATCACATAATTGTTTTCCATCATCTGCAGAGAATGAAACAAGAAGAGGTACTTTTAAATTTCTTGCACGTACACTAACATGTGCAAGCATATCAGGATAATTATTTGAATTTACTATAATAACTCCAGCACAATTTAAAGGAATTTCTTCATTTCCTCCTACATTTTCTACAATTAAAATTGTTTTTTCATTAAATTTTTCTAATTGAACTTTATGTAAATCTTTTTCAAAACGAAGTTTACCTTTTGTTACTTCTTTTTCACCTCTAGATATAATTAACCAATTTCCTAAATTTGCTTTTTGTCTTAAAACAGGTTCAATTTTTTTTAAAATCATACTTAAAGCAAAGAAAATACTTCCTCTTATTTCTTCTTCAGTAAATAAGTCTACATAATATTTATCAATTTTACATCCATTACCAAATATTACTGCTCTAGGACCAAATTGAGTATTATAATAATCAATAATATGACCTAATAAACGACTTACTCTATCAGTTACAGCTTTTACTTTCATTGCAGCATCTTGATTTCCTTTTTTAACTTCTTCTTTTAATCCTTCGGCAAATGCAATCCAATCTTCAAAACAAATTTTAATTTCTGGATAATTATCATATGAAATTGATATATTTTTTAATAATGCAGTAACTTCATTAACATAATTTGAGAAATCCATATTAACATGGAGAATTTTTTCAATAATTTGTCTTAAATAAATAACTAATGAACCATCAAAGAAAAGAAGATCTCTAAGACGTCCATGATCATCAAGACATCCATGAATTAATCCATTAAGACATTCACGTCCATTAGTAACTCTCCATATTTGTTTTAAAGTATCCCAATCATCTTTAAAGTAAATAATTTCTTCAAAAATTTTATTATTTCCATTAAAAGCATATTTAGCTTGATCAAACATTGTAACTAAATCAGTAGAACTATGAACATCTTTAAGAATACCAAGAAAACGTTCAAAATCAGGTAAATATTCAGGAGCATAATAAGGTTCTAAAACAATTTTTCTTTCAAAACTCTCTAATCTTTCTTTTGTAACTCCACCATATTTAAGAGTATTATGATATTCAGCCATATTATTAGTTCTAAGGAAATTAACTAAAGCTTGACATATAACTATATCATCAGGTGTTGTATTATTATGTAATTTTTGATGCCATTGTTCATAAAATGAATCAATTTTCTCACTAATTTTAAATTTATGGAAAATATTAAGAATTTCATCTCTTATAAGTTGTCCATTACTTCTTCCTTTACCACACATTACAAGAGAATCTCTTAAAAATACACTTGGAGGAATAACAAATTCTTTATCATTTCTCCCTTTTTTAATCATATCACTAAATCTTTTTGTAATTTCAAAAGTTAAACAATGCATTGACCATTGTAAATCTTTAGGTGGAGTATTATAATGTCTTTGCCATTCAAGTAATCTTCTAAAAGAATATCTTAACCAAAGATAAATCCAAACACATTCTTTTGGATCTTCCATATCAAGTTGAAAAATAGCATCTCTAACTTTTTGATATCTAAACATAAGACACCAAGAACCTGCAGTAGCTTCACAATTCATTCCATCACTAATACATTCAGGAACATTTATTTCAGATTCATCAACTTTTTTCTTTTCTTTAGGAATAAGTTCAAATCTATAATTACTTCCATGATTATTATACCACTTTTCATTTCCTAAATTATGAAAAACAAAATTAACACCATGGAATAATTCTTTATCAGTTGATGATAAATTTAATTCAAAATTAATTTTTTGATTTACAAAATTTGTATTTGCAGAATTTGAATCACATGCAGATGTTTCTTCTTTTGGATAATATGATTCAGGAGGTGCAATCCAATTTCCTAATTGAGGTCTTCTAAATACACCCCAATGAAATTGTATTTTTTCATTTTTTGAAAGTGTAATTTCAACTTTAATTGAATATTGTTTGGTATCTCCTTTTGGTGTTATTGTTCTTGTTAATACACCATTTGCATTTAAATCTTCTTCCATTGGAAATTCTAAATTTTCAGTTTCTGTTATTGGCTCTTCTGGATTTTCTTCTTCATCTTTTGTTTCTTTTTGTTCTGTTGTATTTTCTTTTTTTTCTTCTACAGTCTCAATAACATTTTCTTTTTGTTCTTCCTCTTTTGGAGATGTTGTTTCTACTGTTTTTGGTTGTTCTTCTGTCATTTTTATATATAAATTAATTTATTTTTTTGATACTTAAGGATGTGGAAATCAATTTTAATAATTAATTACAATAATTTATTTTGGTATATATATATTTAATAATTAATGCATAAAATTTAATTTAAATAAATATATAATTAATTTAATAAAAATAAACTTGTATTTCTGAAATAATGTCTTTTCAATATCAAATAATAAAAGAAAGAATAGGAGCAGGTACTTATGCTTCAGTATATAAAGTCCAAAGGAAAATAGATAAACAAATTTTAGTTTTAAAAAAAATTCCCTTCTATTTAAATGAAAATAAAGCAAATATTGAAGATGCAAAAAACGAAGCTCGAATTTTAAAACAACTAGAATATAAATATATAGTAAAATGTTTTGATTCTTTTGAAGAAAATAATAGTTTAAATATAGTAATGGAATATTGTGAAAAGGGAGATTTAGCAATATTATTAAAGGATTATAAACAAAAAAACAAATATTTACCTGAAAACTTAATTTGGAAATTTTTTATACAAATTTCTCTTGGATTAGCATATATACATTATCATAAAATTTTACATAGAGATTTAAAAACTTTAAATATATTTTTAACAAAAAATTTAGATGTTAAAATAGGAGATTTAGGAGTTGCAAAAATATTACAAAATACACTTCATGCATATACATTTATAGGAACTCCATTTTATTTATCTCCTGAAATATGTGAAGAAAAACCTTATAATGAAAAAAGTGATGTTTGGGCTTTGGGATGTGTATTATATGAATTATGCACTTTTAAACATCCTTATAATGCTAAAAATCAACCTGCACTTTTTTTAAAAATTATTAGTGGGAATTATGAACCTATTGGAGATAATTATAATTATTCTAATGATTTAAAAAAAATGATTGATTCACTTTTAGAAAAAAATTATATGAATAGACCTTCTATGAAAGATATTATTATTAAAAATATTTTTATGGAAAAAGCTAATAAACTTGGTTTATATAATGAAGTTATGGATATTATCAATTTATATGATAATCAAAAAATAAATGAAAAAAATAATAGATCAAAAAAAATTCAAAAAATTACTTATATAAGACCAGATAAAAGAAAAAATTCTAATCCTAATAATAATATTATTAAAAAGAAAATTAATGAAATGTATAATAATAGTGAATATTTAAATAATTTAAATTTTTATAATAATAATTTAAATTATCATGATATTAATAGATCAAATGAAATAAATAAAAAATTAATAAATAGTGGACCATTTAAAAATAAAATTGAAACTAAAAAAGAAAAAAACAAAAATCCTTCAATAGATAATATCTTTTCTTTTGATTATTCAAATAATGAAAAGAAAGATGATAATTTAAAAAAAAGACTTAATAACATAAATATTCTTAGAACAAAAAATTCTGATAAAATAAAAAAGAATTATTATTCAAATAATAGTAATAATAATTATAATTATAAACATATAGTAAATAAAAGTTCAGGAGGATTTGAAGAAATTGTTAAAAAAAATTCATTTAATAATAATTTTAAAATTCAAAAACCAATAAAACAAATATCAAATATTAAGAAAATTTTAAATAATATTAATAGTCCTCAATCTTCAAAATCAAGAATTAATTCTTCTCGTTCAAAAGAAAGACAAATAAATAATATTCATAAAGTTAAATCCAATAAGGAGAAACCATCTTTAGATTTATTATATAATGAACTTTTACCTGAAAGAAATGTTTTAGAAATGAAAATTCATCAAAGTTCAAACATGAATAAAAATTGTTTCATCAATCATATTTCATCTTCAAAAAATAATCTAAATGAAAATAAAAGGAATTTTAAGAATAATGAATTATTTAGGAAAAATTATAACTCAAAAAGTAAAAGTAGAAGTACAAGTAAAAGTACTGAAAAACAAATAAATAAAAGTAAAGATAGAAAATCAAATAATCAAAATAGAAATAATATAAATAATACAGGATTAAAAAAATTTATAAATAAATCAAAAGAAAGAAGTAAAAGTAAAGATTCGAATAATAGTAATTTATTATATGACAAAAATATTTTAAAAAATAAAAGTATTGAAAATCCTTTAAATGATTTTATAAATGATATAAATAAAAAAACTTTAGAAACAACAAATAAAATTTCAAAATATCAAAATCAAGATAATAATAAATATGAAAATATTCCAATACAACAAAATAAAAATATTAATGATGATTATTTTGAAATAATTGATAGTGATAAAGGAAAATTAATGTTTAATAATTCATTAAATATATCAGATAATGATGAAATTTCTAATAGACAAAAAAATGACTTTTTATTTAAATTTAATAATTTAGATGAAGATAACAGTAGTAATAAAAGTTTTGAAGATGAAAAAGTTTGTATTATTCAAAATAAACATAATGAAATAAATATGGAAAAAAGGAAAAAGCTCATTTCTCAAATTGAAAAATTTCAAAAAAAATTTAATTCTTTATATCAAGAATTTTGGTCATATGATAAACAAATTAATTGTAAAAAATTTATGGAAATTTATAAAGAAATTGATTATAAACAAAAAGGAGATAAAACTGAGGAAGTTATAAATAAATTAGAAGAATATGTTAGAAAACATTTATCAGATAGTCTTGCACAACAATTTAAAGAAATATTCTACAAATTTTTATATTATGATATTGAATTGAAAATAACAAAAAATGAATTAGAAAAGATCCCAAATTAATATAATTAAAAATCTAATATTATAAAAAAATTATAAATTAAATTATTATAGAAAAAATATTTTCATAAATAAAATAAATTGAAAAGATATAATAAAAATAAAATCTTTGAAAATTTTAATTTAAAATAAAATTTAAATTTCTTTTTTATCAAAATTCCATATAAATAGAGATTTCTAAAAAAAATATATATTTTTCCTTTCTTTTTTTCTTTCAACCAATAACAAAAAATTTATACTTTATCTTCTTCCATATTTCCCTCATCTTCATTACCCATTTTCAAATTAACATTAATTTCATCAACATTTTGTTGTATACCATATCTTTTATTCATATCTTCATTTTCTTGAACATTAACACCTTTAATTTCTTTCATTTCATCATTAATATCATTTTTTTCATTATTACTTTCATCTTTTGGTGGTTCAACAAAATAAGGAATTTTCCCTCTTTGCCAATCCATTAACAAAATTTTAGCAGTAGCTTTTAAATCAGGTTCACCTCCTTTAACTAATTTCCCATAATTTCTAGCACATTGAGTAACAAAATCTTCAGTATCTTTCCAAGAACCAACTTTATAAATTCTCTTTAAAACATTAGGATCAACTCTATCTAAAATACCACTAACAAATTCAATTGGTTCTTCAATTTTCTCAGCTCTAACAACACTTCTTAAAACTCTATCATGTTGAGTACCTTCTTCATAAACAACACCAGGACAATCAATTAAATAAATTCTTTTAGTAAGTGATACATATTGCCATACTTTAGTCTCACCTGGTATTGGTGCAGTTTTACATGATTTTTGTTTTTTTAATGTATTAATAACTGAACTTTTACCAACATTAGGATAACCAATAAAACCAACACTAATATTTTTTTTATCACGATGAAGAGCATCAAATTGTCTTAATAAAGAAAATAAAGCAGGTTTACCAAAAGGATTAGTAATTGAAGCATGGAAAGCAATAGTAGGAAAATCTTTACTAAGTGATTTAATATAAGAAGCAGTCACCCATGTTGGAACTAAATCACATTTATTTAAAATGTAAACAATATGTTTATGAGGACAATTTTTTGATATATATGATTCTACATAACGACATCTTGTTCCAAATGGATCTCTTGAATCAAGTACTTCACATAATACGTCTGAAGCGTCTATTACTTTTAAAAGCTCTCCATATATTCTTTTTGATTGACCTGCTTTCATATATTTCATTTCTGGGGCATCTTTTTCTATTTCGTTTAAATAATTTAAATTTGAATCATTTTGTAATTGGTAATTTTCTGTTTGTTTTATTGAACGATCTGCTAATTCTTCTATTGTGTAACATGATAAATTTGGTATTGTTCTTCTACTTTTTTTACCAAATGTATCTTCAAATGATGAAAGTTTATTTTTTATTTTTGCTTCATTTGATATTGGTTTTAATAAATTTTCTGGAAGTTTTGTTTTATTAAGAAATACATTATGAGGGTTTTTTTTATTTTTTTCATTTAAAGAAATTTCTTTTCGTATTTCTTCTAATTTTTTTTGTGTTATTGTTCTTGTATTTCCAAACCATTTTCTATCTGGTGCTATTCTTGCTGGAGTTTCTGGTCTTTTGAAACGATCTTTTGATGGTTTTGAATTATATAAATTTAAAAGTTTTATTTTTGCTGGTGTTCTATAAAAATTTTTAAGTTTTTCATTTGGAATTATACGATTAGGATTTGTTGATGCTTTACTATTTTTATCTATTCCTGAAAATTTTTTTGAAGAAAATGTTTTATTTGAACGAATTGATAATTTTTTACGAGCATTTTGTTTTGTATTTCTATCCTTTGTTCTTTTTCCCATTTATTTTTGGATAAAAAAAAAGATAAAAAAAATTAAAAATATTTTTTCAAATTTTTTACTAATTTTAAAAATAATTAATTATAAAATAATTATTTTAATCATCATATATTAATTCAATTTTATCTTTATCATTTAAAAAAACAACACAAGGAGTAAGAATATAAAGATCTTTATTTCCAATATTACCATCAATATCATATTCTCTCATTGTAACATTAGAAGTGACTTTAGTTAATTTAATACATTTTTCTTTATAATAAAAATTTAATTCTGAATCAAAAGGACTATATTCAATTTCTATTTCAGCACCTTCTTTCATATCTGGAAAATTATTATATCTTATTTTAGTATTTTCTTCTAAATTTACTGAATTGAAAGTATATTTTTGATTTGTTAATAAAAATGTTGCATGTCTCCAATCTAATTTTTTTGAATTAAACCAATAATATTTATGTTTTAATAATTTTCCTTTATCGCATAAACCAAATGCAATCCATTTTGATGTATTATGTAATTTTATTTTCCATTTTATTATATCGAGAGGTTCATTTGATGGATCATTTAATATTATATTATGAAGAATATTATCAACAAATACAAAATGTTTTCTTTCATTTAATGGAGTATCTTCATGATTACCAATAAATTGAATTATATTATTATCTAATTTTATTACCTTATTTCTATTTTTTTGATTTATTATTTCAATTATTTCTTTATTATCTTTATTTTCTTCATTCATGTTATAATGTTCTTTTTTATTATTTTTATCATTTAATACTTCATTTTTTTCTATTTTATCTTTTTTAATTTGGGGAATTTCATTATTATTATTTGTTTCATTATTTTTATCATTAAAAACTTCATTTTTTTCTATTTTATCTTTTTTTATATGTATATTTTCATTTATTTTTTCTTTTTTTATACTATTGTTATATGAATTATTATCTTTATCTTTTTCAAAATTTTTTTCTATTTTTGGATTTGAGAATTCAGAATCATCTTCAGAATCTTGAAGAAATTGTGCTAAAAATGTTTCTCTTTTTTTATTTAAAAACTTTTGGTTATTGTCCATCAGTTTTTAAATAAAATAATAGAAATTTTTCTTTTAAAAAAAAAAGACAAAATTTGAAAATTATTTTAAATTTAAAAAAACAATTATTAATATAATTTAAATAAATGTAGAATTTTTATCATCGAAATTAATATATATATTAAAATATTTTATGAATAAAATGTAATTTTTAAAAGTTAATATTATATTATAGAATCAATTTTTAATTTAAATATAAAATTATTTATTCATCTCTTATAATCATTGATATAAAGTTATTATCATTAATTTATTTTTTTAACAAATTATGATTATTTAATAAATATAATCAATAAAATAATTGAAATAACCAAATATTAATTATTTTAGAGATTAAATAAGATATATCATTTCAAAATAATAAAAAATTATATTAATAAAATATTTTTTCATAGATTAGAAAAATAATAAATTTCTAGAAAAGTAATAAATTTATATTAATAAAATATTTTTATTACATTCTTATAATGTCGAAAACAGAAAGAATAATTAGGGCTAAATCAAAGCAATCTAATTTTATTTCATCTCAAGAAAAATATGATAAAAATAATTGGAAATTTGAAAATACTCAAAGGAATTATACAAACCCAAATTCATATTATCCTAAAAAATATTTTTCAAAACCAAAAAATAAATATCCTTCAACATATAATTCGAAAAATAATTTTTATCAATCAGGGAATTATAATAAATTCAAAAAAAATTATCAAAACTATTATATTAATACTGATTCAAATTATTATTATAATCAAACATACAATAAAGGTAAAGGATACTTTAAACCTGATAATTTAAGAAATTCTAATTATTCAAATGATTGGAGATATAGTTTAAATTCAAATGAAATTTCAAAATATTTAGATTTCTATAATGAAAATAATAATTATTCAGAATTAGACAATGAGATAAATAATGAATTTGAAGAAGAAAATGAAAATGATGATGAAAAACAAGGATTTAATATAATAAATAATTTCAAAATAGTTAATAATTATTTTATTATATCAAATGAAGAATATAAAAAATCAAAAATAGTATATTCGAACGAATATATAATTCAATTTAAAAAATGGAAAATATCC
>JAJMZS010003616.1:0-11465 GCA_023807205.1 Isotricha prostoma | reverse complement strand
ATGGGATAAAATATATGCTATAAATAGAAATTTATATTGACCCTATTGCTAAAAGATATTTTGCTGTAAGTGTTGAAGGTGCTGTTCATTTTAAATTCATCTTTTTGTTTAATTTTTTTTAAATTAATTTTTAAGTCATAAGGAGAATTTAAAATAAATCTTTTATAATTATTTGAATAATCATCATTATATAAATCTTGATTTTCTACTTTATTTATAAAAATTTTTAAGAAACTCCTTTTTATATAATTTAGAATTAAATTATTAAATTTTACTTTAATTCGGTGTCCTAAATTTGAAATTTAATTGATTTATTTTTATATTTATACTTTAAATAAAACAATCTAATTTTTCATATATGAAGTTAAAAATAAAATTAAAAAAAAATATTTATATAGATGAAAAATTGAAGATTTGAATTTAAACGAAGAATGTAACAACCTTTAATTAATAATATATTTATGAAATTATAAAAATAATAATCATCATAATTATTTAGAGATAAATTCCCTCTTTTAATTTAAGATTCTGATTTTTATATTTTAGATTATGATAATAATCTTTACATCCACAAAAAACAAAATATAATATGAATTAATTTAAATATGAATTATATTTTATTTTTTGAAATATATAAATTGGGATATTTAAAATAATATAAGATGAAGGGAAATTTTGTCATATAATAATTAAAATATTGAATTAAAAAATAAAGTTATGAAAAATAAAATATATAATAAAACAAATATAAAAAACAAAAAATTGTATCAAAATTCATTTTTTATATTTATAATTCCTAAAAGAACTAATGAATTTTTAAAGTAAAAATAATATATAATGAATATTAATTAAAAAGATTATTATTGTTAAATTAAACAATAAAAAATAAAAATTAAAATTACTAAGTAAAGAATATTTTTAAATTTTAGTAATTATTTTCATATGTAATGAGGGGATTGGCGATTGGGCCTAATCCCCAATTCCCAATCTCCTTTATAATAATAAAAATTAAATTATATATTTAATAAAAAACATGATAATAAAAATCAATTTTTTATTAATGATATTTAAAAAAATAAATTAATTAAAAAATAAAATTGAGTTTTCAAATAAATAATAAAACATATATTTAAACAAACTAAATCTATATAAAAATGTCTCAATTTAAAAGAGATAAATATTCAGATGATTTAGATAAATTTTTTTCTTTATTTGCAAAATTATTATTAATTAATTTATTTGAAGAGGAAATAATATCAAAAGAAGATTCTGAAACAACAGATGATTTATTAAAAGAATATCATAAAAGAGAAAGAGGTTTTTTTTCATTTTTTGATGATTTTTTATGGGGAGAAAGAAAACATTTATTATGGAAAGAGAATGGAAATTTTAATATACCTCCATCAATATTTAATCAAAAATTTTTTGAAATTTTAAGAAAATATTTAAATTTTTCTCATTTAGAATATTTTTCAATTCCAATAATAGGAACAATTTCATCAGGAAAATCAACATTTTTAAATAATTTTTTAGGATTTGATTATTTAGAATCTTCTGCAAAAAAAACGACTCAATTTATTTGTATAATAAGACATAATCCAAATATAGAAAATCCTGAATTATATTCTGTTGAATTAAAGTCAAGAGATTCAGTATATCATAAAGCCTCATATAATTTTAAAAAAAAAGAAAAAATTGCTTGTGGAGAAAATGAAATTAAAAAAAAAATAATTGAAATAAACAATGAAAGTCAAAATGATAAAGAATTATCTAAAAAAGAAAAATCAGTTTTTTTTTATATTTTAGAAACAAAATTGAGTATATTTGAAGGTGAAAATGAAAAATATTGTAACATGTTTGAATTTATGGATATTCCTGGATTAAATGAAATGAGTAATTTTTTTCCAAATGAAATAATTCCGTTAATAACTCCCAATACACAATTTAGTATTTTTTTTTTTGATGCCACAAATATACAATCTACTTCTACAGACAAAGTTTTTAATAAATATGTGAAATTATTAAATGCAAAAATTAATAAAAATTCTCTTTTTGTTATTAATAAATTTGATGAAGTAAAACTTAATATGGATAAAGATGAAGATGTTGAAAAAACAAAAACATTTCAAATTTATGATTATATTTTTAGAAATTTTCATACTAATCTTGATAAAAATAAAATTATTACTTTAGATTCAAGAAATTTAAAATATGAAAAAAATAGATTAAAAAATTTTGATGATTTTATTTTATTTTTTGCAAATAATCTTCCTATTAATAAAAATGAAGATAATTTTGTGATTTTAGTTAAAAAAGAAATAAAAAATGTTTTTAATATAAAAAAAATAATAAAATCAAAAAAAATTTCTGATGAAGTAAAAAATTATAATAAAGAAACTTTTAATAATTTATGTACTAAACTTGAGCAAAAAAATTTCAAAATAAATTCTGAAGAATATATGAATTTATTTCAAATATTTTTAGATGTAAAAAAAAAAATAAACAAAAAAAAAGAAGAAGAAAAAAAAGAAGAAGAAAAAATTGGAAAATTAATTCATCAAGAATTATATGAAAGTTTTGGTAAATCATTTAAAGATTTAATTAATGAATTTGTAGGAAATGAAACATTTATAAAGTTACTTAGCATTTTTAATATTTTATTAATACGTTTATATGAATATTCTGAAGATGAAGAATTAAAAGAAAAAGCATTAAAACAAATTTTTCATTTAAGATTTCGTATTGATCCATTTTTAAAAAAAGAAGAAAATAAATTAAATCAATTTTATTCAAAAAATGAATTAACATTTTTTCGATTTTTATCATTTCAATATGAAATTCAAGAAATATTTAATATAAATCAACAAAAATATTATTCTATTTTTAATTCTTTAAAATCATTAAAAAAAAGCGATTTTGTTAAAGAAAATTTTATAACAAAATTAATAAAAGATGTTGAAAATATTGAACCTTTTATAAAAAATAAAAACATTAAAATTTTATTTTTTTATCAAAAAAATCTGGAAAATCTTCTTTAATAAACACTCTTATTGGAAATAATATTTTACCTATAAAAAAACAATCAAATATTAATATTATTATTAAACATAGTTTAAATGAAACTGAATTATATCAATGTGAATGTATTACTAATATAGAAAACAATATTTCATATCAAGAATTTCCTTTTAAAAATCCTATTGAAAATTGTTTTTATTTTAAAATTTCAGACAATCTTTTGGCAAAAGGAAATGAAGTAAAAAAAAAAATAAATGAACTAAATAATCAAAATTTAGAATTAAAAAATTCTTTTTATATTCTTAAAACTTCAATGAAATTTTTTGATATGATTACAATAAATGAAAATGTTGCAAATAAAATTGAAATTATTGATTTATCAAGTAAATTTTTTAATTTAGATTTTAATAAAAATGATAATATAATAAATTCCTTAATAAGTTTTTCTGATGTTTTTACTTATGTTGATTCATATGAAAATTTTTCAAATAAAAATTTAAATGAAATTAATAATGTAATATTTTATCTTAGTGTTTATAATAAATCTTTTAATTTAAATCATTTTTTATATGTCATTAATAAATCTGACTTAAAATCAGAAAATGAAGAAAATATTATTGATGATTTAATTAATATAATTAAAAGTGAAAAAATTCAATGTTCATCATTTTCATGTAAAAATATAATATTAGATGAAAAAAATTTTATTGAAAATTTAATATTAGAAGCAAAAGATGAAAATATAGAACATAACAATAATTTATTAGAAAATATTTTAAACAAATTTGAAAAATATAATATATATAAAAAATCTATTAAATCACTTTTAAATTCACAAAAAAAAAAGAATGAAGAAAACAAAGAATTAGAAGAATATATTAAAAATTTATTAAAAAATGATATAAAAGATAATGAATTAGAAAATTCAGTGAAACAAATTATTAAATATTATATTTTTGTTAAACAAATTATTGATGAAAATCTTGTTGAAAATTCAAATGAACTCTATGAAAAATTATATTCGAATTTATTTAAAAGTAAATTTTTTTTAGACTATGAATTTTTAATAACAATTGAAAATATATGCAATTATTTATATGTTTCTTTTGAATCAATATTTGATAAAATTAAACAAAAAGATATTATGAATGAAAATAATTTAATTGATGTTGTTGATAAATTTTCTAAAATTTTTCAAAATGAAATTATTACTAAAACGTATAATAAATTTTTAAATTTTAAAAATGAAGTATTTCCAAAATTAATAAATAAAAATAATTTCGAATCTATAATTAAAGAAGAAAAATTAATAATTGAAGAAATAATGAAAGAATTAAATAATTTTGATAAAATTTTCAATGATAATTTAAAAAAAGATTTAAATTTTAATGATATTAATATTCAAACTAATATTAGATTAAACTCTTATGAACATGGAAAAATAAAATTTGATAATGTTGAAACTCAAACTTATTTGGGCTGGTTATCAATGTATTTTGTAAAATCTGATGATAAAGAAATATTCTCTATTCCAATTTATTTTGATTCATTTAATAAAACAAATAATTTAGAAGATTTTAAAGAAATTTATAAAATAAAAATTGAATTATATGACATTTACATAAAAAAAATAATTAATGTTATTTATTTTGAATCTAAGGAAAATTTAATACAAATATTTAATTTTAAAACTGCGAAATTTGAAGAAATAAAAAACAATAAATATGAATTTATGAAATATTATATACATTTATATCAAAATTTTGAGAATATTTTGAATCAAATTGAATTAGAAAATAGAAAAAAATAAAATAAATAATAAAATAATAATTATAATATATAATAAATTTTTTATTTATTTTTTATCACTTATTAAAAAATAAATGAAAAGTCAAAGAAGTAATAGGATCCTGTGGCATTCAGAAAATTTAACTTTATTAAAAGAATTTTTATTTTAATTGAAGATATAAAAAAAGATACAAATGAAAGTGTTAAAATTTTTGATTCAGCTCAAAAAAATTTAGAACTTCTTTATAAATATTTGAATGAAGAAAGAAAAATTTATATTTCAATTTTTGGACAATATTCATCTGGAAAGACATCACTTTTTAATGATTTAATAGGTGAAAATATTTTTGAAACTAATTTTAATTTAAATACAAATAAAGGAATATTTATTCAAAATTCAGAAGAAAAAAATTTTTATAAATTAGAAAAGATTCAATTTGTTAAAAATGAAGAAGAAAATTATTATTATATTAAAAATGTTGATAATAATAATATTATTGAAGGTAAAGAAGATGTAATAAAAGCATTAAAAGAAATAAACAAAGAAGAAAATAAAAAAATTGAAGATTCTTTTTATTTAATAACCTTGAATATTAAAATTTTAAAAACAATCAATAAAAATTATAGAAATAAAATTATCTTTATTGATTTTCCAAGGATTAGGTGTAAATGAAAAATTTAAATGAAAAAAAAATTTTTTTGACACTGATGTTTTTCCACAATTGATTAAACAAATTGATTGTTTTTTATTTTTGAATAAAGAATTAATATGTGATTCAGAATTTAATATAAATTTTTTTAATATAATGGAAACTATATAAAAATCATTTATTATATATTTATGATTTCTTTTAAAAAATATGATTAAAGTATTCATGTATAAAATATTATATAATATATTTCAATTAGAGAATTAATTTTTATATCTATAACATTGAAAATATTTTTTTCAAAATGATTAGAAAATTTATATATATTTATTATTCATTTTCAACTTTTTGCCTAATTTTTTTTTAATTTCAATTTTTATATAAATTTATTAAGGAAGAATTGAGGCCAATTGAATATTTGAATTTGAGTAATTTCAAATAATTATTTATTATATTTACAAATAAATTAACCTAAAGAAACCAATTTTAATGCTTTAATATTTAGTCTATTTCAAAATTTCTAAAAGAAATAATATTTTATATTTATAATTTAACATAATTTAATTATTCAATAATAATTGTTCTATATTTAAATTACATATAAATTCAATTTTGCCTTTTTTTTGATTTAAAGACTCTATGAGAAATTCATCTATAAATTTACTTTTAAAATTATCTATGAGAATGTTATTTTCAAAATTATTTTTTTCATTTTCTTTTAAATCATTTATTGAAAACTTATGATATTTTTGATAAAAATTCTCCAATAAATTATTTTCATGACTCACTTCCTCATTAAAATAAAAGTCATCTATCATATTAAATGAAATATTTTTTAGAAAAAAATTATTAAAAAGATTAGGAGAATGAGCCAATTTGTTTAATATTCTAATAAAACTTTCAAATATTTCACTATAAACTTGTTTTAATTTGTCAATTATTGTTTTATTAACCAATATATAATATAATTTATTTAAACCTAATTGTATTTGATTTATATTTTTTTTAAATTTAAACTCATCAGGAACTATAATATCTATTATATTATTAACTTTAATAACTCTATTACAATATAATTGTAAATTATCCAAAAAATTATCAATTATTTTAGAATATTTTTTTTTAATTATTTCTTGATAATGATAAATTATATTATCAATTAATTTTTTTATCATCATATTGAAATCTGATGTAAATGTTTCTGAATCAAAATGTTTTTTTCCATTTATAAATAATTCATTTATATTATCATCTATTATTCCTAAATATTCATTTAAACATGTATTTAATAATTCTGAAATTTTATCGATCATAAACACTTTGAATTCATTTGGAAAATCAATTAAATTAATTATTTTATTATAAACAATATCTTTCTTTATTTTATCATTAATTTGATTTATTATAAATTGAGATTTTTTTAATATTTTATTATTTTTTTCATTTGAGACAGTTTCATTGATCAAATATTTTGCTAAACCTAATTTATTTAAAAATTTTATTCCATAATGGGATAGTGAAATTGAAAACAATCTTACAGAAATTATGGTGAAATCTTTTAATTGTTTCTTAAAAAAATTTTTCCATCCAATAAAATCTTCTTTACCTCTCATGATATTTGTTCCATAAAAAATATTATGAATACCAATTTCTAAAATTCCAATATCAATCGCTTTTCCTAAACCTAAAATAACAATTGGAAAAATAATTTCACATACCCCAATTAAAATTAATCCCAAACCAATTAATATTCTTTTGAATAAAGATGTTTTACCTATTTGAAATATATTTATTGATTTGAATCCCAAATTAACAAGAAAATGAATATCAATATTTAAATTTGCTTCATCTAATTCTAACTCAGTGAAATCACATATTCCATATAAAGGATCATCAATTGCTTTTTGGATTTTTTCTATATTTTGATCTATATTATTTATCATATAATTAATTGTGTCAAATTTTATCAAAAAATAATCATTTAATTTTGTATTCTTCATTTCTTTTTGAAATATGTATGATAAAAATTGGAAAGATTGAGTAAATGCATTAAATACATTATTAATTAAATTTACTTTTGATGTTTGTAAATCAGATAACATATATTTATATAATTCTTTTTTCTTTATATTTTTGTTTTTAAGATTTATAAGTGCTCTATTATAAAAAAAGGCAAAAGCATATGAAGGACAAATATTTATAGCTTTTTCTATATCTTCTTCATTACAACAATTTAAATAAAAAATATTAAAATCACTTTCAAAAGTATTTTGATAGTTATTAATAAAATTATCATATTGAATATCATAGTTTTCTTCTTCTTTAATTGAGCCTATAAAAAATCCCCATTTATCTAAAAGATTGTTAAGAATGGATATGGAATTATTTTTTTTAATTTCTCGATGAAAATTTAAAAATTTATCAAATAATTTATCTTTTTTAATTATTTGTTGAACTCCGCTTAGAATATTTTCTAATCTTTTTTTTTCTTTTTCATTTCTTTCATCAATCATTTTTGTAATTGTATCATTTGGATTTTTTTTAATTATAATATATTGATAAGAACCTCTATTACCTTGTCTTGCTGCCCTTCCAAATGCTTGTTTTTCTATTCTTGAATTTGAAGCTAAGAATGTTAAAATAACATGCATTCCTCCATTATAATTAACTTTTTCAGACAATTTAATATCAGTTCCTCTACCTCCTAAATTTGTAGTTACTATTACTTCTCCTTTATCTAAAATTTCATTAATATACTTTTTTTGATATCCAAAATCACTTCTATTATATTCTTTTATTGTTTTTAAATACCTTAAATTCATATTCATTATTTTATTATAAATTTGTTTACTTTTTTTTATTCCTTCATTAATTATTAAAACAGCTCTTCCTTTTTTTAATTCCTTTTTAACTACTTTTATTATTTGTTCAATCCATTCTTTTTCATTATTTACTAAAATTGGTGGATATGAAATAGATAAATTCTTATTAAAAGAAGGAGAAAAAACAATATCAACATTATAAAAATTTTTTAAAAACATTTGAGCATCATTTTTTTCTCCTATTGTTCCTGTTACTCCATATAAATTATTTTGTTTATCTGAAGCAAACATTTTAAACAAACTCGCATAGGTTAAAAAATTTGGAGATAAAAATTCTTCTTCTAAACCCATTTTATGATTTATAGAAAGAAAAAAAGAAATTGCATTTCCATATTTCATATTTAATTCTGTTACTCCCGTATCTTTACTTACTGGATGAATTTTTTCTGAGAAAAAACTTTTTGAAATAACATAATTATCCTCAAATTCATAATTATAAATATAAAAAGCATTTTTTGATAAAATATCTAATTCATTTTTAATATATTTTTCATAAAAAGATGGATAAAAATAACATCCTTGCTTATTATATTCTACTATAAAATCTTTTACAATATTTTTTATAGTATTGACAATGAATTTTTCTAATTGTTTAAAAGTCATCTTAATTTGTTCTAAAGGATATGTTAAATTACTATTAGCCATTTTTATATGATTTTTACCATCATATTCCATTGAAAAAGGGATAAAATAATAATATCCATCTTTAATTAAAATTCTTTTTTTTAAACAATATGCGACGCAATAAATTAATATATAAAAAGGATTTAATAATTCAAATCCATTTATTGGTGTAGAAAGATAAGTAAATGTTGAAAAATTATCAATTGTTAAATTATCTATTTCATCAATTATTAATGAATCATAAATATTTTTTTCAAATCCTTTATCTAATTTTTGTCTAATTACAAGTCCACAGAACGTTAATGGGGTTCCATAAAATATTCTTTTTTTATTATATTATTCATTTGTTAAATATTCTGAATTATTATTATAATCTGGAAAAACATTTAATTCACAATTTTCATAAAATTTTCTATTCATATTAGCATCTCTTTCTGCTAGTATAGAATTACTAGTAATAATAAAAACTTTACATTTATATTTTAAAGCTAAAAAACTTGCTAACATTGAAATTATAAGAGTTTTTCCTTGTCCAGTTTCAATTTGGGCAATTTTTCCTTTAGAATTTGATTTATTTATTAAAAGTTGGGAACCTCTAATAGTTATTGATTCAATTTCATATAATTTTTTAGATAAAAATACAATAAATATTTCATCATCATATTCTTTATAACTTCTTAAAAATTCATTTGAACTTTTTTTTTTATTTTTATTTAACATTTCCATTATTTTTTCAAACTGAGAAGAAATTTTTATATCATCTAAATTTTGATTCATAAAATTAATTTCAGTTAATAACTCTTTTCTAGTTTTTATAAATTTTTTATTAAAACAAAAATTAACAACTTCTTGATTAATCTTTTTGACAATACTTTTTGTAAATTTATTATATTTTAATTGTGTTATAAAATTTTTACTAGGTCGATAAATTTGATAAATTTCTAAAATTTCTAAAATGTCATTATTATTTTTTATATAAAATAATCTTTCTATTTCTATAAATAATTTAATAGAATCATAATCCTAATTTAATTGTTTATTTAAGAATTCAATTAATTGTTTTAATATGGTTTTTATTTTTAAATTGAAATAAAAAAACCTTTATAATTATTCATTTTTATTTTTGACATTATTTTTGTTTTTATTTCATCATTTTTAATATTCACAGAAAAAGGTCGTTTATTAGATTTAATCTTTTTTAATGTATTTTTAAAACAAGTTTTTGAATTATTATCATGATTTATATAAAAATTATTATTTGTTTTATTATTTACAGAAAAATTTTTGTTTGAAAGTGGATTAAAAGGGTTTTTTTTTAGATAAAATTTAGTTTGCGTATTAAAATTTAGAAATTTTGGAGAATCTACTTTCATAGGTACTTGTTCAAATTTTCTTTCTTTATTTTTTCCAATTAATTTTTGGTGCATTTTATCTAAATAAAACATTCACTCATAAATGTTTAAGAATTATTTATGTTGGCATTTTGAGAAAAAGGGAAGATATTTGTTAAAAAATATAAATAAATAATTTAAAAAAAATTAATATTCAAAAAAATTATTTATTAAATGAAATAAAAATAAAAATTTATTATACTCAACTTCCTTCACTTTATAAAAGCATAGGATTATAATCTTGATTGATACTTAAAATCTTTTTTTCTTCAGGTTGTAATTTTTAAAACAAAAAAAATGAAGATAGTTTCAAAAAATTTAAAAATTTATTTATTAATTGTTATGCAAATCTAGATTTTAAAGAGGAAAATTTTAGAAATCTTTTTATAAAATATATAAAATTATTTAATAAATATATTGAAAAATATAATATAATATAAAAAAATATAATAACGATATTAAAAATATATCTTTGGCAATACAAGAAGATTTATTTGAATTAGAAGATAAATTTCAAAGTTTGTTAGAAGAAAAATATTTATCTATACAAAATATTATTTTGGAAGAAGTAAAAATTTTTGGATTAGAATTTATATATGATAGGAAAAAAAAAATATTAAAAAACAAGATAATTTAAAAAATATAGTTTTTAAGTCTATTAAACAAATTTTTTTATCTGATGAAAAATTATTAGAAAATGATATTTTTGATATGTTGCAAAATCTTAAATTAGATTATAATATATGAGAATTTTTATAAAATTGAAATTGAAACTTTAAAAAATAAAATTCATAAAAATTATAAAGAATGAATAAAAATTAATCAATTAGAAATTAATGATTTAATTAAAAAAATAATAGATACAATTGATTTATGTAAACAAAATTTAGGTAATTTTTTAAAGAATAAATATAAAACAACTATTAATTATTTATAATTAATAATAAATATTTTTTTTATAATATAAAATATTTACATTCTTAAATATCAGAATTGGGGATTAGTCCCAATCCTTAATCCCCAATTTTTATAAATAAAGAATAAAAATTTTCAATTTTTGTTCAAATTTTACAATAATCTATATATTTTTATTTTCATAAAATTAGTATTAT